>CM054115.1:180679331-180887493 GCA_028673005.1 Tanypteryx hageni | reverse complement strand
AGAAGGAGGGAGGTAGGAGGAGGGAGGGAGAGCGAGGGAGAGAGAGGGAGGGGGAGAAGGAGGGAGGGAGGAGGGAGAGCGAGGGAGAGAGAGGGAGGGAGAAAGGGAGATGGAGGGGGAGGGAGAAGGAGGGAGAGGGAGGGAGGGAGAGGGATGGAGGGAGAGGGATGGAGGGAGAGGGATGGAAGGAGAGGGAGGGAGAGGGAGGTATGGAGGGAAAGGGAGGGCTGGAGAGAGAGGGGAGGGCTGGAGGGAGAGGGAGGGATGGAGGGAGAGGGAGGGAGGGATTGAGGGAGAGGGGGGGGAGGGATGGAGGGAAAGGGAGGGAGGGGGGGAGGGAGAGAGGGATGAAGCGAGAGAGGGATGGAGGGAGTGAGGGATGGAGGGAGAGGATGGAGGGAGGGAGAGGAGGGAGGGAGGGAGAGGAGGGAGGGAGAGGAGGGAGGGAGAGTAGGGAGGGAGGGAGAGTAAGGAGGGAGGGAGAGTAGGGAGGGAGGGAGAGTAGGGAGGGAGAGTAAGGAGGGAGGGAGAGTAAGGAGGGAGGGAGAGTAAGGAGGGGAGGGGAGAGTAGGGAGGGAGAGTAGGGAGGGAGGGGGAGTAAGGAGGGAGGGAGAGTAAGGAGGGAGGGAGAGTAGGGAGGAAGGGAGAGTAAGGAGGGAGGGAGAGTAGGGAGGGAGGGAGAGTATGGAGGGAGGAAGAGTAGGGAGGGAGAGCGGGGGGCGGAAGAGCGAGAGCGGGGGGAGGGAGGAGTAGAGGGGAGGAAGAGAAGGAGACATGGAAGGACGGAGGAGGGGACAGACAGACAACCGATTTTATTTAGGACAAAATTGAAACTATTTAGTCCCTTTTTACATTTAAACCTTTTGTCATGTAATTACAATATTTACGTATAAAACAAATTAATTACAAATAAATCAAAATAAAATACATTAATTACAAATTAATCATGTTTTTTTTATAGATCATAGGGCATTGAATATTATTAGTTTTGTGGGCCGAAAAAAAACTGTTTATCAGCTTTATTTAAACAGAAAAAAAATGTCCCACATCGGAAAACACCTACGAAGGAAACGGAGGTTCAAAAGATCGCGATACATTTTTAAACAGTTCAGAGGAAATAACAATAATTTGAAAGAAAGAAAAAAAATCATTTATAAATACATACATTACAACCATATACATTAATATCCATATAAGTGAGGGATGAGAGGGAAATAGAGATTGTAAGAAAAGGTGTAACTGAGTGAATACAGAGTGATTATAATACATGAAAATAGAGTATTAGAGGAGAGGGAGGGAGAGAAGAAATAAGAGAGAGAGAAAGAGTAGTAGAAAGGAGTGGGAGAAGGAGCGAGAGGGAGAAGGAGCGAGAGGGAGAAGGAGGGAGAGGGAGAAGGAGGGAGAGGGAGAAGGAGGGAGAGGGAGACAGAGGAGAGAGAGAAGAGAGGGTGAGAGAGGAGAGAGTGAGAAAGAAGAGAGATGAGTTAAGGAATAAAGGAGAGATAACAGATAATGAAAGAGAAATATCCTTTTGGAAATGTTGATTCTAAGTATCCCACTATCCCGCCTTACTATAATATTTACAATTTGTTTAAATTTACATTTTGTAGATTCAAACGATGACAGAATTTGATTTACACAGTATAAATATATAAAAAGAATTAGCAAACAGGTATATATGTATTTGAGGTATGTCTTATTAACAAAATTTGTTAAAATTTCATAATATTCCTCGACGGATTAATATTTACAAGGAGAATAATACACAAATCGGGGAGAGGGAGAGAAATGAGAAAGAGAGAGATAAAGAAAGGAAGATAGGATGAAAGATTGGGAGAGATGAAGGTGATAAAGGAGGAGGGGAAAGGAGGTGAAGAGACTTCTCGAACGAACATTCTCTCAATCTAGAAATAACGTGTTTTACTCTCTTCGAATAAACGGATTTTTAATTCGTTACGTTTTTGTCTGTTTTACCCTGGAGGAGACACCTAAAGTGGTGCCCACTCGCCCCTCTGCCCGTCTCCCTCTCACACGCAATAGCCTCTCGGCTCTTCCTTAAAGTATTTCCCTCTCTTTCTCTCAAATCTGAACTTCAGATTTATTCTCGGGAAATAGTTTTTACGAGGTGATTTCCGAACGTGTTGCATCCGGAGGGAACATCTGCGAGTGTTCCTTTCATTGCGCGTCCCGAATTGGTCGTGGAGTTAACGGATGAGTCTCTTCTCGTCCATTAGAGCGGTTTAAAAAAGTCCACGACGACGGTTACTAGTTTTAGTGAATATTTTTTTACTGGAGTTGATGCTTGATAGAACAAAAACTTCCTCTAAACTAAAGCCTACCGCTTTAGACCTACGTCCGTACCGGCATTTACATTTCTTCGTTAAGGATATGTAACCTTGCCATTGCTTCGTTAAATAACTAACAACAAGCTCGAACTTTATCTTAAAGTAACAGAAAAATAAAAAATATCACATGCTTCTTTGGCTAAATTTTATTAAATGCACGCATTTGTTACTAGAAGTCTCCCCTCCTACCTACCCAAATTGCACTAGTGCATTTTCTACGGCTATTTCCCACTTCATTATTCAATAACATCCTCTAAGGCTTTTAATTATTCTTCAGACGCTGGCTAGAAAACTTCATGAAATACGAGGACGGACCTTGGAGAACATGATAGACATCCCGGTTATATTCCAGAGTCAACAAGGAACCATTTTCAATGATACGGTTCTATTAAATATTTAATAACACCGTCGGATGTGGGTCTAAAGTTTTTAAAGTCAGATTTTACGGAAGAAAATCTCAGCTGTGGTTTGATTTGGTCCAGGGTTTTCCTAATTCCGAAATGAAATTTACCCTATAAATGTTTTCGTGCAGACCGAAAATCGTAAATCAGTAAACCGAAAAGGAAAATAATAAAAAATAAAGCAAACAAACAAAACTCTTAATAAACATCTTAAAAATCCCTCGACTGTTATTTTGTCTATTCTTACTAAATAGTTATGCGCATCGCCATTAAATTTGACGTCGAATTAAAACAAACACTTTGGTTTGTTTTCCACCATGGACGACGCCTCGGAGAATAAGAGCAGAAAAGTCCCGAGAAAGCGTGATTACGCGCAATTGACGAGTCAAAAAAATATCGATCGCGCACTCGTAACTTTCACTCATTGATAGCTGAGATTTCCGCTCTCCACGGATTTTAATCTCAGCGGAGAGTTCCTTAAATAAATTTCACTAGAAACGCAGCTGCGATGCAAACGATATTTTTCTTCGAACGACCTGAGATCGTAGCGACGTCTCGCAACTCGAGGAAGCACTTGGAGGACGAGCCTCTGCCAGAAGAAGGCCCACGTGCTCTTTCGCCGGAGACGCGAGTCATTCCATGGTCTCCGAGACAAAAAGACTCATCGACGATGGAGGCGTAGCGTTATGCGAACCGTTTTATAGCGCCGGAAAAAAATGAATTTGTATGTGGGGACCTAACTCGGACATCCAGCGTGGAAAGTCATCTCTCCACAGGCATTTCTCTTCAGCCACCACCCGCACACTTGGAGGTTGAGTGAGAGGAGGAAGGGAGAAAGGTGGAGGAGGATACGGGAGGTGGCGGAAAAGTGGTATTTCTGCCTCCCCTCCGCCCCCCACCGCCCGCAGGGCTACAGCCTCCTTCACCCATCCACCAAGGATGTTCTATCTCCCTTCCTCCCTCCGTCCATCCATCCTTGCCTCTCTTTTTCCCTCCCTTCAAAGTCATTCTTTCACCCGCCCTGCTGAGCCGAAAACTTCAATCAATCAAATCCCTCACTCCCTCCTGTCTGATTTCACCTCACCCCTACCTCTCCTGCTTTCTTTCACTCTACCTCCCCCGCCGACCTGTTCCCAACCACAGCATTACCATGCTCCTTTTCACCGGACTCCATCAAACTTGCAATATGGACACTTGCGCTCATAGTGTATCTCCCGTGTTCCCTCTTCCCATCAGCCCTCCCTTCCTCCATCACTTTTCCCTGCCGTACTAAATAGACGTTTGAGTCACCTATGCATCCAGAGATATCAACGCATATATCTCCAAACGCCTTGACTGCCACGTTAACAGTTTCTATTCAGCCTTTCGCTTTCGTCGAGAAAGTAAGTTTCCTGTTTTAAAGCATAATCTACCAAAAGTGAAATATATATAAAATCGGTAAGACTTGTACTGCTATCGTCAAGATGTTTCAAGCAGAAGCAAAATGAATCTGCTAAAAGTAAAAACCGCAATTAAACAAGTTCAGTTAGTAATTATAGCATAAAAGACTTTTGAGAATATTGATTGTTTCGTTCCTACCTTCGTCATTCTATCTCCGTCGTCACATTTTCGCCGTTTTCATGAAATATACATATACTATAAGCATTAGAACTAGCTTAACAACCGCAATATAAATCAATCTTACAGCAGAGTTTCGATTCATTAACTTTATCAAATTTTTGTTTTCGTTTTCGCACGTGCTTCCCATTAATGCTTATTTATCGTGGAGATGCCAATTGCTTCACTTTTTTGCGCAGTCTTAATTTTTAAGCTCTACATTTAACTCTGATCGGGCATGCTGAACCATTAGCTATAATTCCGTTAGATCTTCTTCACATCTCCAATAAGCTTTTATGTTTATTTTTGTTTGAGCGTTACATTTCCCTCGCAAAAAGTTCAAGAAATTCTTTCGGCGAATAATTCTCTGATTACATAACACAGAAATTGTTTTGAAACTGTTGCGCCAGTATTAAACTATGTATTTGTATTCCTATTTAAATCCGCATCTACTTAAGACAGTATGAGTTTGTAGATGGATATTTTTTATTAAATTAAAAGTTTTCTTAATTTGCTATTTGTTTTAATCTGAAAAACCTTGCGAATTGCTGCGTTTCGAAATGTCATATTTTTACTACATTACATAACGTTGATGGAAAAATCTGACAAGCGAGTAATGCATTTAACGGAGATGTAATGGACCATTCGAGGAAGCTCTGCAACCAGTATTGCAGGCTCGTTAATATTCACATAATCACAGTAGTCTTCACGCGCACACTTGGAATGTCACTGGGCGATATTGCCTGCGTTGTCGATGAATCATAGGCATTAACTGATCAACTCTAATAAGAGAATAGTAATGGACGCAATCGCTTTCACGATATCTTATCTTGAAAATAAATCTACAAGCACGTATTTTTTTGTCAACTTTTCCTTATGTAGGTATGTATCACCACAAACATTTCAACAAAGTATGCATATATATATTTACACATTAATTTCATGGTAGTTGATTCATGCGTGCAACTTACAGGATGCAAACAGTCAAATAATCCCTTAAAATAATATCTTATAAGTGCTAGATTTCATGGAGTTAGTATTTCAGCACTTCCGTTAATGTATTAAACCTCAATAAATCTCTGAGATACATTCTTGATCCTTTATAAATACACTAATCCTCGCAATATTGACTCTAAGGCAGCGGTTCTAAACCTTTTTTGGTAATGTACCCCTTGTTAATTTTCAACATTGTCTTGTACCCCCCACCCCATTCCCTCTTCCTACTTGTATTTTATGATCAAGGCTTTCTTATACAGGGTGTCCGGTGACTTTATGTCATAACTTCGGGATCTTGTTCCTTAAGTGATTTTGAGTAAAAAATGTCATATGAACATGGGTCCGATTCTCATTTGTTACGGAGCTACGGGCAATTGAAATTATCTCGTACTTTGATTTGTACAACTTAATGGCTGAAAAATGCATTGTTTAAATAATTATTTGTATACATTGTTATGTTGAAAAATGAACTATTTAAATAATCATTCGTTTACATTGATACTTACAAGCTGTAACGGTTCAGGCGGGGGTGTGCATTTAACCAACGGCAGAATTTCAACCGACTAGCCATATCCCCGGGTTGAAGATCCCAAACTTGCTGGATATGGTATAGATAAAGTCCCTCATCGTGTAATGTTTGCCAGATTCTCATTCGCGGAACGTTGAGGCGGGCGGACATTCCTCGTGTACTAAGACGTGGTCTTCGCTGAACCATTAGAATAATGTTTTCCTCCTCATCCACATTAATTTGTACTGGATGTTCAGCTCTCAAAGACACGGAAATGAGCCATTTTCTTGTAAATGTCGGTGAACTTGAATAAAAGTACGTCGATCTGGTGTTCTTCTTTGTGGAAATCGTCAATATTCGTAAACGGCAGAAACGGAGCTTCCATCGCAAAACCCGTACATGAAGTACATATCCGCATACTCTAAATTTGAAAATGTAAACGGCATTATTAAAAGCTAATGATACCACACGTGTCACAGCGCACTACACTGAACGCTAGCTTACGTTCTAGTGACATGCTGCCTGCGAGATTGCAAATTACGTCCACGTCTGTTGTGCAAGCGTCATGCTTCTCACTCTTGTAACAATGGATTAAGTATCAATGTAAACGGATGATTAATTAAATAATACATTTTTCAACAATTAAAAATGTATACGAATAATTATTTAAACAATGCATTTTTTCAGCCATTGAGTTGTACAAATCAAAGGACGAGATAATTTCAATTGCCCGTAACTCGGTAACAAATGAAAATCGGACCCATGTTTATATGACATTTTTTACTCAAAATCACTTAAGGAATAAGATCCCGAAGTTATGACATAAAGTCACCGGACACCCTGTATAACAAAACAACTACTACATTGAATGAAATATTATATTTTAATCGCCTTTTCAAAAATCACTCTTGTGATTAATAAAGACGATTTATTAATTTATTTACATCTACATCTACAAGTTACCCTGCAATTCACCAAGTTGGTGGGTGGCAGGGGGTGCAATGCACCAAATCCTACCTAAAGATTGTCTAACGCAATTCGAAATTTCCTATTGTGATCTCTTATTGTCCTCGGAAAGAACGAGCCTAGATAACGCTCCGTCCTACAATCGATCTCACGTATTTTATCGTCTCGATCATTTCTACCTATATACGTCGGTGCCACAATTATTCCCACTACCTCCTCTTTTAGACATTCTGACCTATATTTCTCTAGAAGTTTCAACCTTGAGTGCAATCTACGGTCCTCCAGTGATACCCAGTTCAAATCGCTCAATAAAGAGGTGACGCTTTCCTTATGTTCGTACTTTTGTTTTACAAATCTGGCTGCTCTGCGCTGTACTCTTTCTAGTTGAATTATGTGTCCCTTCTCGTACGGATCCCATATGCTCGCTGCGTATTCCACTTGTGGTCTTACCAGTGATAAGTAGCATGTTTCGCGTACTTTCTCTGTAGTGTTCCGTACTATTCTACCTATGAATGCCAGTTTCTTGTTGGCCGCGCCTATAACTCGACGAATGTGCATGTCCCACGAAAGATCTCGACAAATGGTTACTCCTAAATATTTTACATACTCAGCTTGTCGAATACTCATTTCATCTATTTTATATTCGAAACCTAAATCTTTGTTCTTACTTTTCCAGAACGTGACTGCGGCACATTTAGTATAATTAATTTCGATTTGCCATTCTTTGCACCACGCTGAAATGGCTCTTAAGTCTTCACGCAGAGACTGATGGTCCTCCTGATTTTTTATTTCTTTATATAGAACGGTGTCATCGGCGAAAAGCCTAATTTTACTACGAACAACCGAGCACATATCATTTACATAGATTAAGAAGAGCAGAGGGCCCAATACACTTCCCTGAGGAACACCCGAAGCAACTTTAACGGGGGACGAGTATTTCCCATCGATGACAACTATCTGTTCCCTATTCGAGAGGAAGTCTCTCACCCAACCGACAACTTTCGAATTGATACCACATTGTCCTAACTTCGCAATTAATTTCCTATGAGATACTTTATCGAACGCCTTCCTGAAATCAATGAATATGGCATTGACCTGAGTATTTTTCTCTCCGCATCGCAACAAATCGTCCACGAACAGGCCGAGCTGCGTTTTGCATGATCTACCTCTCCGGAATCCGTGTTGGCATCCGCTAAGCAATGAATGACTATCTAAATAGCGCATTACAGAGCTAAAGACTATGTGCTCAAGTATCTTGCACGATAATGAAGTTAAGGATATCGGCCTATAATTTTCGGGGTTCTCTCTGTCGCCACTCTTATGGATGGGCGTAACATGTGCCACCTTCCAATCTTTAGGAACTACTCCTTCTCTAATGGATTTCTCGAATATAATTTTCAAATACGGCGCGATTTCAGCAGCTAATTCTTTCATTACACGCGCGGGAATTTCCTCCGGTCCAGGAGATTTATTTGGCTTAATTGAATGAAGTTGGAGCGCGATGCCATTTTCCGAAAATACCAAATCTTCCATCGAATCGCTCTGACGCATAGGAATAGGGGTTTCACATTCATCGTCATCACGAGTAAAAGCTTTCTGGAAGTGATGATTTAATAGGTTTGCTTTATCCATACTATCGTGAACTACGTTTCCCGTTTCCGACCGCAGTGACGCAATAGTGGGGCCCCTACCTTGAACTTCCCTGACGTAAGACCAAAATGCTTTTGGGTTCTCTTTCAAGTTTTCCTGTAAAACCTTCTTTTTATAATTGTTAAACGCATTACGCATTGCTACTCTGGCTATGGAGCGCGCCTCCTTGTATTGCTGCCTTATTATTGCAATCTGTTCGACCGTAGCTGTTGAGGATGTGTTATTTACGCGAGAGTGGAGTTTTCTTTGACGTCGGAGAGCGCTTCTTACTTCCTGATTGTACCATCTAGGTTCTGCACTATCACGCTTCAGTTTGCTCGGAATAAATTTATCTGTACACTCTCGCATCATATCTCTGAACATGCACCAGGATTCCTCCGCGATGCACTATCGGTTAAATTGCTGAAAAAAGACGATTTATTAATTTATTTACCATATCTATCAGACTATAAGACACTTCGGACTATAAGAGGCACCAAGGCAATGAATTTAAAAATTTAAGAAACAGAATATCATTGTTTTTTACGTTTACTTATATATAAAAGCAAAATTGAAGCACCACAGAACAGCAATGCAGCACAAAATTTCAAGTGTTTTTACTCATCATAAAAAAACCCAAAATGACTCATTACTGCTGCCACAATTTACAGTTGAGGTCACTTTGTAGAATTACAATGCTGAAGAAGTAACACTAAAACTTGGTCGGATAAATTTTGTCGAAGTCAATTCCTGCACGGGTGGTTTCAACGTGATTCGCATTATCATCTGAAGATAATGTAAATTGCGCCGAGGCTGGTCATGCAATTTCTGAGTTTGAAGGGGTAGATTTAGCGGGGTTTTGGTGTTATTTCCTTAGCACTTGTGTTATGATGTAACCTCCACAATCTTCAAATAGCGCGCCATATTCACTGCTTTCAACTGCCTTTCTAATACTACGTTTCCTAAAAAACTAACAAAACAAGGTGAATAACAATAATATCTAAGATTTGGAAGGTTAAACAATCAACGCGAAGTCATGCATGAGACGTAAAAGGTTACTTACACTATAGTCAACTGCTTCGACCGTTACTTCATAGAAATCCATAATTAAAAAATAATGTAACTTGATATTGTAGACATTTTACCAAGTTACATTATTTTTGAATTACTTACATTAGTGCGATTTTTGCACCTGTTTTCCAGACATAATCTTCTCGTTGCGCGGTCGAATTTTGGTCGCTGCAAGAATGAGATCGTGTTCGGAGGTCAGACGATTGCAGTTCCGCGTCTTTATTGCTGTCAAAGTTAGGAATCCTATCTTAGCGTTGGTCAACCCTTCAAGATATTTCATTGAATTCCACCCGTCAGGTTGAAGGGCAATTAAATTAATTGGCGATTTATGTCTCTCCCTTTCCTCGTATTCACCGCCCCACCCATTCTCTACAATATTAAAACTTTGTATACTAAGGACGTATTGTGTACTGATACTCACTCTACACCCATTTTAACCAATTTTTTTTATTTTCCCCTTCTCTCCCAAAAATTCCCCGGGTCTGCATCGACGCATTGTTGGCACTGTCAGCACCCTTGTCACTCTGTACCCCCTGGAAGAAATTTTGTACCTCCAGGGGTACATGTACCCCCGGTTGAGAACCACAGCTCTAAGGAACAAAGCTTGGATACGTTGGTGACGTCTCAAGAATGTAAATGCGAGGACGATAGAAAGACCGTAAATTAGCCATTCTTCATTGTATTTATCTCACACAAGTCGTAGTAGCCATGTTTTAATTGATATTCCGACGAAATTCTATGTGCAGCTTTACAAAATATGGTAATCATGAAATCGAGTTGATGTGGTTCTAAAATAAACACTCAAGTACCAAAATTGAAAAATTAAATTTGTTTTAGGTATCCACAATAGTCATAACAAGGTTACTAAATGCTAAGACAATTCAATTTCTGATATTTAGTGCGTATTCTGAAGTTTGTTTTCAGCTATATGACAACCTCGATTATTGTGTGTGTGTTTCTGGGCTATTATCGCCGTAACTTTTACGACTCTATACAAGGGAAGAGGGTGCCGGCATTAACCTATTCTTAACGAAGAGCACCAGGGAGGCTAATGCTTTAACGTTCCTTCCGAAGGACGAAACGCTGACTTGCGCATTTTCCTTGAACCACACAAGTAGAGTCGAGGACGATCCCAGATAGAAGAATCCAATCTTCACCGGATTTGAACCCGGGACCACTATGTGGAAGGCCCACGATCCAGCCACTCCACCACCCGCAATCCTATACATACTCGATAATTCTCTAGGGAATTTGAGATGGTATTCAGCATGCATAAATCTAATGGTTTCTTCCTCTTCGTAAAACCAACTCAATATTTTGCTGGTGGAAAAATTGTTGAATTATATCTGGCCAGCTAACTAGGAGAAGTCCAGACAGAATTTTTAGAAGTCTATCCTCGTTTTGCATGTATGGTGGATCTCTTTACACTACCAAACTTTCACTTTCCTTTCTGGCATATTGTGACCGTCTAGTTTGGCCACCCCTTTTCATTTTCCATTTCCCTTCTTCCTATTACGGTTGAAATGAGCTATAAGCGCAACTGCCTTTTCGTAATAAGCAATTCAACTCGAAAAGAATCCATCGAGGCTTTTACGCGAACGTTTCAGTCTCACTGACATCATTCTTCATCCTGAGCAGGCGGAGATTCGCGGAGTTTTTTACGTCGTCTGTGTATATTTTTAAGCCCAACTCCGTAATTACCACGACATGGCAAGGGCTCGCAATTTTCATCTCTTCCGATTCGCGCCTATGGGCATATTTTCCTCCGGGTCATGTGACCGTCCCCTGGCGGTGGCGGCGGTAGTCGTGCCGCGACCGCAGCGACGCGTGCGGCAAAGGAGCGAGGTAGCGGCCTCGAGGCGGATCTTCCTCTAGTTCCGCGGCGCCCTCGGCAAGTGGGCCGGCGTCCCTCCCCTACCTTTCTCTCCACGTACCTCTCGCCCTCTCCGGGATGGAGGTCACGCGGCTCTTTAATGGTCACCCTTCTCTAATGGCCGCCGGCTGCTTTATCTCGAGATCGCTGCGGATAATAGGTCGCAAGAGAGGTGCACTGTGGGAAGTGATCTGCGTGCCGACCATCACTCCTAGGTCGAAATAAAAAAATAGTATCACGTGCCATTTCTCTACCCGGACGTGAGGGATGAAATCACCTAAACGCATCTCGGCTACACTGGAGGGGTTTGCAAAAGGATATACCCTTAAAAGGGACAGAATGCAGTGATCTGCAATCATACCTATACACTGGTATGCACGCATGGGACCGAACAAGAGGCAATAGGTGATGAAGAAGCTACAATAATCACGCCCGCATACGTTTCGAAAAAATTTTGTGTGAAAAATGCTCACAGATCGTTTCAAAATTAAGCGCTTTAATAATGAGTCGCTTTATGGACACGGGACGACATTAACTCTCTTTCAATTTAAGATGGGAATCTACGCGAGAAAAAGACATTCTTTGAGACGCAAATTATGTCGCCGCATTACTTTCAAGTCAGAACGCACGATACGGTAACCTTGCACAATTGATAAGCAGGGTATATGCGGCCAGCGGTTTCTCCTTGCCCCCGAGCGATCACGAAGTCGAATACCGGATTCGGAATATATGTCAACTACGTGCGTAACTCAGCGGGCATTATAATCCGACGATCGACCCAAACAATGGACCACGTAAAAATAAGAGAGAATAGGGTCGTCTAATAACTCGGGCGCCCCTCACGCCAACCGCTTTTTCCGAATTTCTGCCCTCTCCTATCTTACCTTCACCCCTTTTATCTCCTCCCCAAGATGGCCACCACCTTTCCATCCCCACTAACAATCGCCGCCGTGGCGCTGGTGGTGCACCTCAAGAATCGTGACCGACGCCATCTCCGTTCCCTTCCATTCCGGCCACCTACCTCCCTCCACCCGCCGTTCTCCCCCCCCCATCCTTCCCCTTCCCTCTCCACCCACATCCCTCTCGCATCCCGCCCCTTCGTGCCACCTCCCCCGCCTCCGGCTCCCTCCTCCTCTTCTTCCGGGTCCCGTGCCTCTCTCTCGAATTTCTTCACGGGTACCGATCACCACCGCGAGAGGCAGCATGCGCCAAAGGTCCGAGAGATCAATCAGCCCACTTGCGTCTTCCCCGCGGGGCATTCGCGAGTGAGGCATATACCGATAGATTTTGCAAACGAGTTAAAAAATTTCAGCCTTTAAACACTCAAAATGTTCTCCATTCTGGCAATTAACAGAGGAACTATGCTGTGCGAAGCAGAGGAAACACACAGATATGGTCAAGGTTGTTAGCAAATCGGCGTATCGTCCCAACAGCGTTGATCAAGGTAACTCCTGTGGCAAAAAGTTGGTCGAGTAAATCATATGCGCATTTCGGGTACAAAGCAGCCGTCATCTCTGGTAATTTCCCGTCTCTGACTTTGTAGTTATTTATGAGATTGTATGATCGACGGACTAACACTGTGAGTGGCTGTAAGCAAGAATCGTTTCTCAGTAGGCATAAGGATAGTTCGATTACTAATTCCTTAAACATTATAACCAATTTCTAAACATTTGGACAGCAGAGGAAATAGTTCTTAAATTTGATTGGTGAAAAACATAACGATGAAATGAAAAGCAAAGTTGCCTAAAATGGTCACTGGTGTGGCTGAATTCTCTCGATGGGAATAAAAAAGAGGACAAAAAATGACGCCAAAAATATGTATATTTCTTGCTCACTGACGCACACCCATGGTGAAATTCGCAGTATTTTCGCAAAATTCTAGTAAATATGTACATCGACCTTTCAATTTTCTAAGCGCGAAAGAAATAACCGTTCGAGCGACTTTAAAACTCATTTATGCAGAATTTTGCGTTATTAAATAAAAGTTACACCATAAACACAATACCTAACATTTTAATTAACTAGACATTGTTAGTCTTCTTAATGTGATTTTTTTATTTCACATTTTGTATCGAGAATATGTTAACTTCAACCTGATATTTTTTATCGTTTTTTTTGTAAAAGGAATTGTTGACAAAATTCCCTTTAATAATTTCTTAGAAATCGTTAACTTTGACCAAATTAGTAAGGCAGTTGGTGACTAAAATGGAAAAAATGTTCAAATGATAAGGTTATTTAGTAAAAACCTAAGTTTCGTACATTGGTGGGTTGCGCACAAATTTCTTTTCGATTCCTTTTCCGCTTTATAACGATGCTCTTGTTTTATTTCTACGTTCCGAGCGATAATATAATCTTCACTGGCGCTGATCGGGGAAGCGAATTCAAGTTTATCGAGGGATTATTGGAAATACAATCGATATTTTTTTCCGATTGCAATTCTTCATTCGACCGTTCCGGATCCTCTCTTCCGCCGAGATTTAACGGGAAAACTCCCTTTGTTGACGGCGAAACGCGAACAAAAACAAGGAAAAAGCAACTCCGAAATGTCAAACAATGAACATCGGACGGCCGTTAGTCCGCTGTCCCCAATCATACGAGAGAATAAAAAGTAAAGAGAATCGCTTGTTTTTTTTCTCTTTAGTTTTTGTTTTAGTTTGACGTTCGCTTTACTGTCCTCGGAATGTTTTCACGTGCTCGCTCCAGTGTTGTTAGCTGGGCTGCTCGTGTCTTTCGAATGTTTCGCTCGCAAGGAATGCCGGGAAGGGCGTAGGAAAAAGAAAGAGAGAGGACGGGGAGGGAGTCATGGAGGGCCGGCCGTTGATCACAGCCGGCGGTGGAGGCCGATTGGAGGGGATGATGTCACTGATGACGTCACTCACGGGAAGAAAAGGGAGGAGAAAGAGAGGGAGTTGTGAGAGGAGAAGAATTAGATGCACTACGGAGAGCTTTTATAAGGAGGGAGACGAAAGAAGAAACGGAGTGGGGGAGGGGATGAGCGTTTTCTTTACCTCTTCGGCTGCTGTTGGCCGAAGAGTAGTTTTTTTAAAGTCCGTTTTAATGTTTCATTTCGCTGAGTTCGCGAGGAAAAACCAACATTGGGATATCGCTCGATGGCCCATTGTGTCCGAGAACTGCGCCTTCTCTCGAAGAAAATTACTTCCTCCATCCTTGGCCAAAATAGAATGTTTCTGGAGCCGTAACGGTCGATTGTATCGAGTCTTATAAATGAGGTAACAGAACGAATAGAATTGATCTTCAATTTTAAAACTTTTTCTATCCGAAATTCGGCCAAAATCGATGAAATGTCCCATAGCCCATCCGCATCTCCATTTCCGTTTCCTCCTCCGGAAATAAATGACGATCGCTGTCGATTCTGCATTTTTCTCTCTATAACATCCAACGAATTTAACTCCTTTCAGTTCCACGTCCCTCTTCTTCATATACAAACGATACCCCTAATAATATTCTAACGCATATGTAATGTTTCCTGTAATCTGCTTCCGATTTAGTTTGCTGTACCTATCGATAGAACTGCGTTTATATTTAGACTTTTGTTTAAGATGGCTTGGATGAAAATCCAGCAAAGAAGGGTTAAATGTGGATGTTTTAGAGAAACAATTATGTAAATGTTTTTTTTTTTCTTAAGTATATCATAAATACACTTAGGATTAATTAGTTGTGGCGATTGGTTCTACTATTCTCACAGTTTCTTGCATTACTAAGAACCGATACATTTTATCAAGTTATCGATTTTGAAAATTTAATATTTCACTTTGAAATCTAAAACAATATCTGAAAAGGATGGGTTAATCGCATTTCTTAAGTTTACCGATAAATATTTTCTCATTTAGTAGACATCGTTAATGCACGGGGTATAGATCCTGAACACTTGAATAGGATTGCTAGATCGTGATTAAGTTACAGCTTTTCCGAGTCGTTTTTTATTTCCGCTGCTGATGTAAATTCAACAAGACAGCATGTAGACGATGAGAAGAACGATAAAAAAGGTTAGGATTTTCCTTAAATCTTTGGTAGGTACCTACTCGAGTAGAGGGAGAAGTTGCACATCGCCATATTTTATCGAAAGGGTCTAGTAAAATACAAAAACTCTATTACACAAAAGAAGATTATTTTAGTCGAGGAAAGGATGACTAATATTCCATATATTCTCGATTTTATTTGGCAAATCCGATATTTCTTCGCATCAAGAGAATCTTTTATTTCCAATAGACCTATTCTCGTGCATGTGTATAATTTCTAGGAGGCTTTATGTCCATAAAAAAATAAAATAACTTATAAGACGTTTCGCGACATTGACACAGGTAACATCTGCCAAATAGCGCTCGGAGCGATGCAATCTCATAAACTAATTGCAGCGGCAAGAGCTGAGACCGAAGAGTAAAAGACGGCAAGGAAATAACGAACAAGACGAAATAACATTAACGAAAGGATTTTTCTCGACAACTTCTTGGATTAAGCCCGCGAAAAGATTAAATCCGCCGAGGCATTTCTAGAAGAATCAACATAACCGTTAAAATTAATGTTATCTCGAACAAAAAAAAAAGAAAACTCCTCGCTCTGCTTGATTGGTTCTTTCGCTACCGCTCTAAGAAATAGGGACAAAAGCAATTCCTCAGGACAAACAATTGGTCAGCGGTCGCCCTGTATCAGCGGACCCCGCCATCTGTAGTGACGAGTGGTGCTGAGGTGAGGGTGGGGAGGGGAGGAAATGAGGTGGGGGAGGGAGTAGGGAGGGGTGGGAGGCGAGCAGCGGTAAGACAGGTGTGTGTGCGCGAGAGAGAGAGAGATCAAGACAGAGAGAGAGGAGCGAGAGAGAGAGAGAGATCGCTGGGAGCAACAAGTGGATATCACAGGCACCCATTTCGACCAGCAAAGCATTACAGAGGAAGTGACGACGTTTACTCAATTATGATCCGCGGTGCGCCATCGGAATTACGGCGGAGATATGTCACTGAGGAGCTGAGAGAGGTACCATCAAATTCTCCGCCGGTTTGAAAGCTAACTCTCCTTCGCGTAAAATGTCATAAAACCCGACTTCCATCGCCGACGGCTTGCCGTAGTTTTATTTTAACACCGATATTTGTAGTCAAGACGTAGAAAGATTAAATTGAGGTGGAAAGGACGAATAAGGAAGTTTTAGTGGATATTTACCTTATGGCATTGGTGCTCGACCTGTCATACGTCATTTTCCCTAAGGCAGAGCGTCTATGAGTCACTTATTTTTTGACGTGCAACATACGTATATCTAATAATAATAAATCCAACCTTTCACGCACAAACAAATCCGATATAGCGACGTGAACGTGAATTTTATGATCATCGTTTTCAATCCCAGATATGTTTTAATTGTTATAAATTACATTTATTTTCATAATAGCCTTACGGTTTAGAGATAACTAAATGCGAGTGAAAACCCATGTTGATGGGCTAGGAGAGGTTTCGGACACTGCCCTTATTTAGTAGTAAATTCATGCAGTCCTGGCTGTAATCTAAATAAAAATATCCAGATCGAGTATCAAGCGCAGAAATGCAGGCGGACGAGTAATAATTAATTCATGTTTTATACTTATTAATGCACCGTGTTTTCTACCCCTTGTCAGATGAAAGAGTCTTCGTTCCCATAAAACTCCCGCAACAGGCGCATTAATGCAGAATTTCTTATTATCATAAACACCGAAACACTTGCTATTCTCGCCTCTTGGATCCATATCTGCTTGTTCTTACGCGGACGTCAGAAGGAGAATTAGCGATAAGTCTCAATCTCTTGCTTCAATTGGAAATTTCGGAGTCCGTATCAGAACGCGTTTTTATTTTTATTGTAATATAAATAGCGGACAAGTTTCAAATTCCTCAAACGAGTTTCCTTCCAACGTTTCCCTTGTGAAAGGAGGAGCGTTATAAAACTCATCCGGGTTTCGGTTATGCCTTTTAAAAATACAGCAGGATGAACTCGCTTGATGCGGGCGAGTTTGGAAAAAGAAAGATATATCACAACCGCGTCCCCGAAAAACGAAACTACTGTATAGGATGTCTTTTAATACGAATATATATTGCGGAAAACCTCAAAGAGAGAGGAATAGAGGAGAGAGAGACGAAGAGAAAGTGAGACGGAAGGGGAGGGAGAAAGAGGGAAGGAGTGAGAGAGAGGAGATATGGAGGCCGAGGCAGAGCAGACGAGGAGTGGGCGATAGGGGAGGAGAGACTTTACAGATGATAAAAAAATTATTACGTATAAGAAATAGACAAAATGAGAGAAAAGAGAGGAAAAAGTGGAAGTATCAAAAGAGCGAAGAGAATGGAAAAATGTTGAGAAAGGAAGATAAAAGTAGAACGAAGGAAAAAACGGAGAAAGGAGAGCGAGAAGAAGAGAAAAAGAGATCTAAGCAAGAGGCCGGGGAGGCTGGCTCACAAGTTATTTCTCCTTTTGCACTACGTGACGTGTGTCCCTTCCATCAAACGCTCCCCCCCCCCCATCTCCTCCATTCGCTCCCCCCCCCTCTCCTTTCCCTCCTACCCCTCCTTTCTCTTTCTCTCTCTCTCATCCCATCCTGCACGCTCGTGATCGCCCCAGGGTGAGGCTAGAGGCGGTTAGGTAGGCGAGCAAGTTCTCCCTCCTCCCCAGTTTCTTCTTTAATCCCTCCCTCCCCTCCTCTTTCCTCCCCCTCCTCCCTCTTCACTCCGCCTTCTCCTCCTCCTCCATCTTAACCCTCTCCTTCTCCTCTTCCCCTCTATTCCTCCGAAACGACTCCCAAAACTGACTGCGGTTGGAATGGCATCATTTTTTCCTCGTCTAACCGCTCATATTCAATCTTAAAACCGTCTCCTTGACACGAGCGGATTATTATTATCGCCATGCTAACTTTTTCCAATATGAAGTTGGTTAGTTTTAGAGATCGACTAGAAGTGTAAATCAGTTAGTCGAGAGAGGTAACTTCTATTGTCATACAACACTTCAGTAAATCAACTACAGAGTAACCGTTCGTAGTGGCAATTCAGCTAAAGCTGATTCTTTATTGGTCATATAAACCAATGAACGATGAATTAGGGATGCTTCTTTTTGGTCATAATACATTTCTGGCCTATTCAAACTGTTCCATTGCGACAGAAGTTACCAATATCAATCAGCTCTTCGTTTGTCGTTCATTAAACCACATATTCGCCGCTTTTAATTTACAAGATTTCTTCCAAACCCCTTGCCATGATTGTCGAATAAAAAGGGGTTTGGAAATACAACGTAAAATCAGTTAATGAATATACACAGCACACCCCTGAAGCTACCTTTAACGAAGTTATCTTAAGTCTTAAACGAAGTTAAGGATATACCCAAAATGCCATTGAAAATGTTCTTCTCTGCTCTTTAATAGTTAATTAGAATTAAAAGATAAAATCAACTTTCCAAAACAAAATGACTAAATATTACAAACTTTCAGTCACTCCAACGACGACTGGACTAAATAATATTATTTAGAAACATTATTTATTAACTTTTTAATTGACTTTGCGTAACTTAATCCTCATCCTCAACAACTTTTCTACCATAAAAGCGTTACCGAGCTCGACCTGTGGCTGAAATCCAATTGACAATTCAGGTAGCTCCAATATCCATAAAATGCTTGGAAAAATAAGATGTGGGCTTCAGCTACCAAGTAGCCGTCCTCCGCAGGTATTAACCGAAAGGAAGATACACAAATTTTTAGAATTTGCATTCGGCAAAGCACCAGCCAGGACACAGCGGAATCGGGCATCTGGTTTTATGGCTGTCGGGCCGATCAAAATTGTTAACTTTCCTACGCATTTAAAACTAGTGTAGTAAGGAGTGCCTAATTGTCAGGATACGAAAATGTCTCCGAGAGATCCTTTTCAAAATTCAATTTCAATTCAGTTCCAAAACGCTTGATTTTTTTATTCCAGTACACAATATTATTTATATATTTGCATTTCAAGATTACCAGAAGATAAAAGGCCCGTAAGTGGCTTCTAATAGTTTTCTCATTTTTTAATTAAAATGTCAATCGATACCTTATTCTCGTTGGATTAAACGAAAGGATGTACTCGAACGGTTCGCGTATCTCTCACGTAAGTTCTCAAGCAATTAAGCTTCAAACCTAATTTTCTTTCGTCGCACATCTTTCCTCAGTCTCTCAGCAATCTCTCAATTTCCCTATTTATGCGGCGATTTGTATTCCTCAGTGCAGTCAATCATTTCTCAGCTGCAGCTAACTAGTCGGTTTTGAGACCGTGATAGGGCATGCCATAAGGCACTATTATGTAACGCGTTTTATCCTTTTGACGCTCTGATGCCTTCGTGCGAGTGAAGACTGGCCGTGCGCACCGCATTGTCCGCGCGTCATTCATCTCTCCAAGGGAATTGTGGGAATGTTTGAGAGGAAAGCGAGACTTCGTGGATGGAAACCTCTTTTATTTGAAGACCGCAGAACCCTCATCTCAAATGCCTTCGACAACAATGGACGAAACACACCGGGAACGCCTTCTGTGTGTTTCCCCATGAGAAGAAATACAAAGTCATCGCGTGTGTGTGTAGCTGGAAGCGAACAGAAAAGACTCGACGAATGCGATGGTCTCTCAAAATTTACTTCGATCCCTCCACCGGAAATACGTACAGGTGATCTGTACGCACCACGACATCTCACCCACAACACCTTCAAGTTTAATTCTTTCACAAATAGATGTTTTAAATAATTTCAAATCGAAAACTTTTGCAGCTGACTGAGTTGTATGGACCTGTTCAAATGTCCTCCGAAGCAAATATACAGCCGAACCCCATTATCTCGAAACATAAGGAAGGATAAAAAGTTCAGAGCAAAGGCGTTCGACATACGGCCCGCGAGAGTATTTTATGTGACCCGCGAAATTTTGATGAAGATGTGGTCCGTGGTATTCAATACAAATAATTTTGCTTATTTTAACCCCTCGACGCCGTCCGACGGGTCATTACGTCGAGCGAAAACTTCACATGCCGCCGCGCCGTACGACGTGTTAGTACGTCAAGCGAGCGTCATTTATTTATTTTTTGCCGCACTGAAAATTATTTGATCTTAAATACCTTGGTATATTTTAAAAGAAAAAGTTTTGGCCTTACTAATTATATTTTATTCATCAACTTTTGTTGTATTTCTAATTTTTATAAAGAGTTGAAATTTTGTGAATACTTTTATGTAGCCACACGATTCCTTCCTTGAGAATACACATACAACATCATGTCTTGCCTTCTAATGAATAAAAAAGGGACAATTTTTTATGTGACTTCTGTAATGATTCCAAATAACGGCAAAGCAACTCAATAATCAATAAAAATTATGAACGCTTTCAAAATAATAATAATAATCGTAACATTTATCTAAAATTTTAGGTCGAGACATGAAAAAGTCGACCTGCGGGAAACATTTCCCTAATTGGTTTAGTGGGGTACATGCAACAAATGAAATGCTCAGAATAGTTTAAATTTATCTTTGCAGAAGATTTCACACCAAAAACGTTTATAGTTTTCAGGATATTGATTATTATATGAAAGCGCGGACACGCGCTGAATAGGTAGCGGATCGGTATGCAAATCCTTTCTATCCGGCAAAGAGTCTCTATTTACTTTAGGGGTAGCGTAAAAGTTATAGTTTTAAAATATAATGTTTTGCGTAAATCCTAAAAAATCAACAAAGAAAAAGAAAAGTTATGAGTATATTTTTTG
The DNA here is from genome assembly GCA_028673005.1 of Tanypteryx hageni. Taxonomy (NCBI): domain Eukaryota; kingdom Metazoa; phylum Arthropoda; class Insecta; order Odonata; family Petaluridae; genus Tanypteryx; species Tanypteryx hageni. Next base: position 180,866,384 of record CM054115.1, on the reverse strand, counting down.
CAATTTTCGCGCCTGCATCGCCAAAATAATCTCCTTCGAAATAAACTCAAACCATAGCCTTCTGATATTGAATATAGCCACAAAGCTCCACCAATTAAGAAAAGAAATTGGAGCGTTACTAAGATGTAACTAATGTAAACGTCAATTGTTAACAAAAGTCGGTAGGTGACGTGGTGGTGGCAGCTAAAATATAAGATATCTCTTAAACAATGCATTATATGGAAAAATGTTTCAAACAAAGGTTGTAGTAAATTAAACTTCCTACAACCTTTATTCTAGTATATTTTAACATTTATCAAATATTAAAGCAAATATTTCAAAATAACGGATAAGTGACAAGAGTAAACACCCACTTCCGGTTGACCGAGTTTTACCAAAAACTAATCAGTTCTTGTGGCTGTCATAAAAATGTTAAATATAAAATTTCGCATTGACCTGTTTAATAGTTTTTGAGTTAGAGCACCCACAAAAAAGCTGTCACACACAGACATCATCGAGAAAATGGTCAAAACGTGTTCAGGGGACCTCAAAACGTGCACTTCAGTTGAAATATCGAAGTCGATTTTTTTCATGAATACAATACTTTCCCCCTATACTACGAATATGGAGAAAGTAAAAATCACGTATGATCTCCTTAGTAAATTCCTATTTAAACTCTAACCCGGCCGGCCGAGATACTAGCCACCTCTAATACGGCCCATGTAGAGATGAGATAAAATATACTATATACTCACATTTATTTATACAAATATTCTCTTCTATTTTTATACGAGCAAATTTCTCGATTAGTTTTTGATTAAACTGTAGAATTTCTCTTATGTAGTCCTTATGAATTGGTATTACTGCAACAGCGTTCAACCTATCTTGTGTTATTGAATTTCTTAGAAGCGTTTTTATGCGCTTCAGAGTATTGAAACAACGTTCAGCATCAGCTGTACATACAGGAGTCACTAAGACGATTTCTATCAATTTTGATACTTCTGAAAATGTATCGAGCAGCTTGTAATCAATCAAAAATCGTGATAAGGAATTAATGCTTAATTCATATCACGAATGCGGCCCGCCGCGTAAAAAGGTTGCATACCCCTGAGAGTAATTATTTCCTCTAGTTATAGAACTTAAAGCAAACGAATACAGACGGGTAAAATATCTCCTTCGCGATACAGAAAATTCCGATATTAGATGTTCGAGTTATATGTCTTCGACTCTATACTACGTATTTCATTCCGTTTCTTGGACGTTTCACCAATCCAAAGATCTTCGCTATGAAATGTGAAATAGAAAAGAAATTTTCCAAGAATTTGAAGGTCATCTAATACCACATTATGAGAACTAATTACGTGCAATTTTAATTTTTGCTTATTGGTCGCAGAAAGCGTTTTTATACTTCAGATACGCCTTTCGATAATAATTTATATTTAAAAATTTGCCAAAGAATAAAATAAAATTACTGTAATTGAATAATTATCCTATTCTTTGTTGAGGTAGATCACCACGATCAATATATCGGTCATGGCGACATATTCCTCGACCGCATCTCATAGGACTTTGGTCGATCCAATGTTCACATAATTTTTTGACCTGAAACTCATTTGGCAGTAATTATTTGCCGGGTAATTAATAATCTCATTCGCGTATTTTTTATCATCCACGTTATTAATTTCCCCGCCAAACGAATGATCGAGTGAGGTAGTGATCGATGCGACCTCTTTTGGCACTAGAGCGCGTTCATGTACTCGAATACGTCATGTCGATCTCTTCCATCCGCCATCGCTTCCTCTCTGACCTTCTACTCCATTTCTCTCTCCCCCTATTGGTGCAGCGGTGCAGCGCGGGCGGGTGCCGCCTTCCCAGCCACCCATGGGCATCCCCGGGCAGTTTGCACTGGCCGGCGCCAACGGGGTCGTGCACCCGGGAGCAGCGCCCGACGGCACCGCCCTCAACGGCCACCACTCGTACCTCTCTTCGTACATCTCCCTCCTGCTGCGCGCCGAACCCTACCCCACCTCGCGCTACGGGCAGTGCAGCGCGGGGGCCGTGCACCACCACCAGGCGGCCGCCTCCAACATCATGGGCATCGACAACATTTGCGAGCTGGCCGCCCGTCTCCTCTTTAGCGCCGTCGAATGGGCCAGGAACATACCGTTCTTCCCGGACCTCCAGGTGGGTGATCTTCTTAGAATGGTGACGTCACGCCCCCCGCCTTTCCATCCTCGCTCTCCGTTAAAATTAAAGAAAATATCTCGTCTCCCTTCATTTCCATTCTCTCCTCCATACAAGGCACGATTGATTCTTCCTTCGGGGTCGAAAAAATTTCTCTCCATTTAACGCAGACATTTGTTTTAAGTCTCCCGCTGTTGTGCGGTTTTTTGCGCTTGGAAAAGAAAAAACTTTTTGACAACGGCTACTAACTAGCAGTAAAAAAGTAATTAAAATGATTTGGCAAGGAATGCTGAAAGACTGCTCAGCACAATAAAAATCCTCCATGGCACGCTTTTATGCCTCTTGACACTTTACACTTCTGCTCTCTTCAAAGTGAACGTTTTATCACCCTCGCTGGCGACTCTTCCTCCAACCTCGGGACCTCGCGTAAACGCTTTTTATTCATGTTTTATAGCGATTCTCTCCGCGGATATTCTCTTAAGAGTAAATTTTTTTGAGTGCCGAAAGAAAAAAACAATCACGAACGCTAGTAAGTAACGCTTACGGTGTAGTTTAACCTATAAGCCTAGAGCTATTTGATAAATTTTAATAGCAGTTGTTTATTTTAAACGATTTAAAATATACAAAACTACCTCCTGGATAAGTAGAGCATACGTGGTCAAGTAGACGTTTCCCTCGATAAAAAAGTACGAATCACAGCTGAGGATGCCCATCAAAAACGAAAAAACTGCACTCTTACTTCTAAAGAAGATAATTTTTGCATCGTCCCATGTGGCTGTCAGTTCGCCTGCATACGGCTTAAAAGCATTTACGTATAGGTCTTTACTATCAAACGGCGGTATTAAATTTTAGAAAGTAAATCGAAGGTGTTTTAGTAATTAAATATTATTCAACTGTCCTGGAATTACAAGCTTTCGTAAAGTGGGTAAAGCTAAGGATAGGAAAAATAAGCTGGGCAGAGATGCAAATTTAAAATTATTGCACAGGGCTAGAGAATGGAAACATTTCGCCGACCTTATAAGAAGCATTAGCGAAGAAACGTGTGTAGTATGAGTTGAAAGAGAGAGGAGGGGAAATTTTTAAAGATTATAGAATGATACTAACAATAAGAAATAGGCAAAGACGAAGTGAACGAATAAGGGTTGGGAATAAAATGAGATAAAAGAAGGACCACGAAAAGACGAAGAAGGACGGCTCTGGATAGAAGCAGCGAGTGATGTTGAATCAAAGACCCAACGAAAGGAGAGAAACTCCATGACGACGCATTATTCCGAGCTCTCCTGCACTTAAGAAAGCCAATCTGTTGCGTTCGAATACCTCTGCCGAACTCGCCGACTCCCACGGCGCCGCCATCTGCACGGTTCCCGCGCCTCCTCTCGCCTCGACTCCATTTTGATTCCCTGGTAGTTGCCATTGACGTGATATTTCGGCGATGCAGCACACGTGTGGAGTTGCGTGTCACAATGCTGGTGCGTGTTTGTTCAGGCCTTGGGTCATGACTAGGCCACAGAGTGCCTTTGTTCCGAACGTTTAATTAGTAGACTCCTAACAGAGACCTTTTCCGTCTAAATGGCCGGCGATTGTTGAACCGCCATTTGCCCCTCTAGACCCTCTCTCTCGCGAGACTGCTTCATTATGTCAAGTTTTAAACATTCGGAGTGACCGTGAGATTAAACGGCGCCATTCGGCTAGTGACCTCGTTTCTTTATATCGCTCGTAAAGCATCGCATCTGGTCTCCTATAACACGGGTTCTCATAGCACTGATTCGCTGCAGTACTGTTTGTTTTTAATGCCAAAAATGAATGCAATGCGAATTATGATTCGCATTTACGCGGTTCGGTCGGACTTGAGATATGGGACTCCAGATTGTAGAGCGAGAAAGAGAAGAGTCGGAGGACCCGAATGTTTTTTTTATAAATTTAGTTAGATGACCGGCAATAACACTATATTTGAGTATGTATGTGCATCAGAGAGACGTTTGGGAATTTTGAGAGTAAAGGAGGGCTCCTGAAGGGGTATGGAACGCAACCCCCCTTCCCTGTTTAAAGCCAGGTTCAAATAACACGGATTAAAATTACACGGTACTTTTTCATAAAACATCCCTCGTGTGACAGGAGAGCCAGATGCATAATGTTGCGAAAATCAAAGAGGCGAAGATTACAAGTAGTACCTATTCAAAAAAGCCTTTTCCAATACCCCATTGAAAGCTCTATTTTAATTTAATATTGGCTTTATAAATGATCATACTAGAGCCGCAGCAAAATCTTAGGAGAATAATTTTCTGGGTTTCGAATAAATCAGATCTTTTTTAAGAAAGAGGCAGAGAAAGAGACACTTTCGAAAACACCAGACAAAAATGTACAAGTCTAACCATTTCCGTAAATTCTTTAGTCTATCAATTCCCCAAATACTAAAATATTAAGTAAGTTAACCATACAATTTGTGTGTGAAAAAAAATGTTGTGCATTTAATGACCGGTAAATGATTCCAATGCAAGAAAATGTCTCGACAACGAGAATATCTTCAAAATCACGTTCTGAAGAAGTTATAAATCTTGTTTTCATTAAAAAGATTCTGTCAAATAGAAGAATGGCTGAGGGAGAGTATAGCCATAAATTCATAATAAAATAATAATAATAGCAACTTTTAGACAAGTATTTCTTCCAAGCAATACGTCCATACACCAGCACTTATCGATATAAATTCATTTTCAATCTAATTTCAGTATAAGGAACGAGGAAGAACGCTACATTACTGAGGATATAAACGGTAATTTCTGAAAATTCGCTATATTTATAGAAGAATCAATTTGCATATTGGTATGTTCAAATTTTAAGAGTAGAAAATGGAATGTCACCTGGTTTGCTGATAATAAACCATTCCTTGTAAATATTTTTATCGCGTTTTCATCACAATTGATGCAAGATTAAATAATTCCATCCATTAGCTGAATTGCTGATTTAACGACATCAGGACGACCCATTAACAGTGACTGAACCCTATTTCAGGTTACTGACCAGGTAGCGCTCCTGCGCCTGGTGTGGTCCGAGTTATTTGTTCTGAACGCATCGCAGTGTTCCATGCCGCTGCACGTGGCGCCTCTGCTGGCGGCCGCGGGACTCCACGCGTCCCCGATGGCCGCGGACCGCGTGGTTGCCTTCATGGACCACATCCGAATCTTCCAGGAGCAAGTGGAGAAGCTCAAAGCGCTGCACGTCGACTCGGCCGAGTACAGCTGTCTCAAGGCCATCGTTCTCTTCACCACCGGTGAGTTGGTGCCGCGGTGTTGTGAGCGGTCCTCCAAAGGACGGGATATCTGTTCGACTTCAATTCTTGGGAATGGGTCTTTGATGGAGGGACATCTCTTTGAATCCGATAGCTAGTCTTACAATTAGATATACATACACATTGAATCGAAGGGTTGGCGGCGGATTGTGCCGACGTATGATCTGGATAGCTCACTTATAGGTAAAGAGGATCCTCCTTAAAATAGAATGATTCAATCTGTTTTTAATGAAGATTCTCTTGATTATTATCCTTAAAGAATATTTAGTTTTTGTCTGATTTATAAAACAACGTTTATAAACTTCAAGAGAGAAGCCTTATAAGTTTGCTAATCAGCTAAATTCTTAAAGCAATTTTTACTAGCTAACCTAGCTGCAGCATATTTATACTCCATGATATTAGCGATTTATATGAGACGGTAGAAATGCGAAATCTGCGGCAGTAGCTTGTAATTACGCCGTAATTCAGAAACTACATCAGCCAGTTACAGAAATTATTCAATAAAATTTCATACTCTCTTCGCTGCTGGTGAACGAATTCAAATACTCTTGCATTGCTCGGTTTTTATATGAATTCCACATATGTATATCATAAAGCACAAGATATTTATTCCCAAATGCCAGAGTCGGGACAAGACATTTTTGCGCTCTGGGCAAAATTACGCCGCCCCTCCAAATTAAAGTATACAATACACAATTTTATCTCCCAAAACTAGTTAATTTACATTGTAGGAGTAAAATTATATATATATATATATATATAAGATTTTATAATGTAAAACATTACACCCATAAGTTCAAATTATAATTTGTCGTGACCCTGCTGCCCCCATAGGCGGTTGCCTCGCTCGCCAGCCTCTTGTCCCGGCTCAGCCAGAAACATTAACATTTTGTAAACTAATGGTGTTTGTGATATTTGGCACCTTTTAAAAAAGAATATACCTATAATAATATATTATATTTTCTAACAATGATAATTAGATATAAGACATTTTCTTAGGCACATTTAAAAACAGCAAAAATAATTCCAGTAGCTCTTAAGTTTTTCTATTTTCTTGAAAATCGAGTAATCAGAGTTAAATTGCACTCGGAGGATCTTGACAAACTGTGAAGCAGCTAAAAGTTGCCTATGAAAGATGACAAAGGCTCTTTCATCAGCACGCTCGTCATATCAAGTCACGATTTACAAATTCTTTCGCTAGTACGCTCGCCAATGTACGCTTTCGTAATACTAGAAATTAAAATTTCTTTCTCGTCTCAGGTATGTTTAGTAGGCCTAGGCTAATGAAATAAAACAAAATTCTTTTATTAAAAAAAACTCGGTGAACCTCACCCACTCTGCATTGACCATTTCGTATATAAGTAAAAACCCGCTAATGGAAGGTTAATATTAACTTTTTATATTAAAGTTGAACAACATTTTTGATGCAAATTAAGGACCAGATGCATTTTATGGTGAATAAAAGCGGATGATAATAATTCAGGACTTCAATGGCCAAGTGAATTTTAATTAGTAAATTTTCCAGTTTCGTGCCGTCGTCCACATTGAAAATATATAACTGATAAATATTTTATAATAAGAGACTAGTTATTACGGGAGAGTAATATGTGCAGTGGAGAGGAGAATTATAATTTCCGTCCGTCGAGTTAATTTGGCGGAATCTGAGATAATTTCTTGATTTTTAATTTGAGTATAATTTTTAAGGCGTCATTAGAATCCGCTGTATTTTTCACGATTTTAAATAAAGATTGAAACTTAACGCAATTCATGTAAGTATACTCTCCCGCGTAAATCGTTACCTTGTATCCATCGTAAATGTTTACCTTCATACACACAAGTGCATAAATGTACAAACAAACAAACTACGCTGTTTGAACGTGAGAAACGTTTTGGGTGATATTATAAACACACGGAAAGTAGTCAGCCAAAGTGTACGTATATTAGGTTCTAGCAGTTGCAGCCCAGTAAGCAACCGTTTATTTCTTTGCCTTTGGGGTAAGTTCTTTGGGCGTCGGATGCCGTGTGGGAAGAATGGGGTCACCGCGGCAACGAGCGGCCGAGCACGCAGAAAACGCCTCGCTATCTCTCCCTCATCTCATGGGAAAGAGCCTACCAGAATCCGAACACCTTTCTCAGGAGGAGGGGGATTCCCCTGTTCCGTTCCCTCTTATTTCGCCCGATATAAATCCGAGAGAAATCAAAACTCGTGGGCTAAGTATCGATGGACGTAAGAGTGGAGGCTATGCGAATTGTAAAAGAAAATTAAATCCGCCAAGATTTCGAATTAGGGGAAGATACGGATCACGGCGAGACAAAGAACTAAGAAGGAACATTTCTAAATGATTATTTTTCAAATGAATTATAATTGGTGCTATTTGCTTTAGGTCCCAAATCCTCTTTAAAATGTATTATATATCACATAAGCTAGCCGGGAATTGATTTTCCAATAAACAGACTATTTGTTTACATAAGAAACGGATGAAAGTCCTTTGGTCTGGTTGCTTTTGAGCCATTGCCTTAATCCGATTAAATTCAGCATTAATACCATCTTTAGATGCGGTAGTGAAAATTACCATCATCTAGTGATTTTCGCCAATTAGCAATAATTTATTTTGCCTTAATCGCTTAAAGCGGAAATGATTATAGCTCGGCTATCATCAAATCCTAAATCCACCGGGATAGAAATGTATCTCGTTAAGGCGGGTATAGAACGCGAACTACGAGAGAATATTTCTTATTTTCCGCGATCTTAACCTTTGTCTTAGCACACGCGCACACGCACGCACGCGGTGCAGAATGGAAAGGCAGAATAAGGGAGGCAACCATTCGCAAGAGGCGTGTTGAGGGAGTGGAGGAGAGAGGGAGGGAGTGGGAGGAGGGAGGGAGTGGGAGGAGGTAGGAGGGGAAGGGAGGGTGTGGGAAGGCTTGCTCGCTCTCGGAACCTTATGCGGAGATAGGAGAAGAGAGGAAGGGAGGGACGCGTGGTGAGGGATTTTGGGTCAGTTCGTGACTCGTGGAGGGAGCGAGGATGAGGTGGAGTCACGATCTCCTTAGTCCTTCCCTTTCGAACCGCGCCATTCCCTCCGCCCTCTTCCCTTTCCGCCCTCTTCCCACTCTCGCCATCCACTCCTCCGCCGAAGGGCTTGAAAAAATAAAATAAACTCACCCGCGCCCGAAAAACCAATCCGAATGTGCATACGCAAACGTCCCGTGGCGGGTTTTGAAAGCGCGCGAAATGGAAAGGGCGCGACGGAGACGACACTCCGCGGCCAAAGTCTGAACTTTTAAAAGCCATCCGTCGAATTTCATATCCATCGCTTTGTGATTCGGCGACGTCGGGTCGATTGGTATCTAATGTCCTCCCCGAGCGAGGCGATCGTTTCTCGTTAATGTAACGGCTTTTGCGAGCTCATGGTTTGCGTGCACAAAATTTTGCTACGACTTCATTATTTCCATAATTAAATTCATTGTTGTCACTATTGGCGCTAGAATATAAATTGAGTCTATTGCTTAATAATGTCACTATGTTTACCGATTAAATATTTTGAGCATCAAAAGTTAACGAGATTAGATTTTTAAACCGGCAGTAAAAACACCGCCGGATTAATAATCCATGTAATCCCAATTCACTCGCATTTTAATTCTCGTATTCTCTTGAGACGGTTCGCAGTCCACCATTCAATTCCCCGATTAAGGCAATTCCATAGATTTTGGAGCTTATCCGTAGCCTTTGAGAAATAATTTGGTGAGACGGGAGAATCCGCGAAGGTATAAATGCGAAAAATGACTAGGCAAAACCGATGGTAGAGATTCCGGATATGGCCGAGGTTTTAAAACCCTTCAGGAGAACATGAGAAGCAGGAAAACGCCGCTGGAAGGTGCAGAGTGAAGATGAGGTTGTCCGGGAGAGGATTTTGGGAGAGAGAGTGAATGAAAGGAGAGGAGGGAGATGGAGGGAATGAAAGGGAGGGAGAAAATAGAGGGAAAAAGAGGAAGGGAAATATAGGGAGAGAAATAGAGGGAGAGAGGAGGAGAGGGAGAGTTAGTAAAGAAAATGAAGAAAGTGGAGGGAGACAGAGTGTGGGAGAAAGGAGAGAGAGGGATGGGGAGGGAGAGAGTGAGGGTGGGAGATAGGGGAAGGATATGAAGGAAATAGAGGGAAGGAGAGAAAGAGGGAGAGAGGGAGGGTGGGAGAGAGGACAGACAGACAACGGCTTTATTCGGGCGAGAGATTCGGGAGAGAGAGAGAGGAAGAGAGGGAGGTACAGAGTGAGGGAGGATGGGAGATGGATAGAGAGGGGGGGAAGGGAGGGAGGGAGATGGATGGAGAGAGGGAGGGAGAGAAGGAAAGTAGAGGTAAAAGAAGGATGGCATAGTGATATATGTAGAAATTGGAGGTGAGGAGATTTGTTGGAAAAGGGGGAAGGGAAGTAGTGAAGGGAGTGCGACAGTAAAAGGTAGGGAGAAAGACAGGGAGAGTTGAATAGAGAGAAAGGAAGAGGGAGGGCGTGGAATAAGCAAATGGCGTAGTAGGAAGAGAGGATGACTGGAGGAGAGGTGAGTTTTGTTGATTCGTGCGGAGGGAGGGAATGGATTCGTTAGAGAGCCCTGGGATGAAAGTGATTATGGAAGCGGATGAGGAGTTACCCATAGGGAAATGTCCTTCCGAAACATCGCCAGCTCACTCACTTTGGACTAAAAAATGAAATGCGCTACTCGACTCCCATATGCTGGTGAGAATTTTTGTAGAAGAGAGTTATCCTCTATCGCAAGAAAAGAAATTAGTTTTTTCCACACGCAGTCGAAACCCAAAAATTCTTTGCCCACAAACAATCTGTGGATTTTGAATCCTTGCGGATTTTACAGATAAAAACAAAATATTTTTCATCAAATATACTGTAACCTCAGAGTGTTGTACTTAGAGTGTTGTACTTCCAATGAAAAGGTTCTAAATATTATCCTTTGCTCATATAAGCGAATGCATATTACATAAGATATTTTATTAAAATTTACACAATTTACGTGAATCTTGAATTTTCCCCACTTCGAGTGTGGTACGTTTTGAAATTCAACATACGGATATTCTCAATGTTGAACTGCATCAACAAAAGTCGGAATTGAAATATTTACGCCCATTTCAGATTTTTCGAAAAGATCTATTTTGTCATAATTAAATAATAAGTTTGAATAGGCAACTGCCGTTGATTTATTGCAAAAAAAGGCTCTAATTGTAATATCATTTCCACTGTTTTAGACTGCGTATGTTATCAGACTACAAATAAAATATTTGCTAAATGTATCATGGCAACTAATAAAAAAAACTTGCACCAATTGTTTCGTTACATTGAATGTGATGGGAGTAATTTTAGAAATTACTTCAAACAAATTAACATTTCGTTATATATAGCTCTGATAATCAATGAATTTAATTTTGTCGCCGATAAATAATGCTTTTTAAATGAAAGGGAATATATTGCTATATTATCAAGATGGCGCCAGAAAGAAATTGAATCAGTACATAGCGGTAACTTAGCAGTAATATTTCAAAAGACTAATCTTCTTTGAAGCGTCATTTTCCTTCTCGCAGTAAAAGTATCGATTAAAATGACCGTCCTTCGTGAATCTTGAATATACGGATAACACAAGAAACGGTTAGTATAAAAATATCCTAGCGATAACGGTATTCATAACTGTATTTTACTTTATGAACGATCAATTCTCAAATGAAAAATGGCAGGAGATTCCTAAAAATTCAACTTCGATTCCGTGAATACAATTTTTTTAGATTTCGTTCACAAGAAAACAGTATAAAGAATAAAGAATTAAATATGCGACGAGAAAAAAACGGCTATTTATATCGACCCACAATCGAGATTGAGCATTTTCCTTTCTCTTTCAAATGTAGACCAAAAAACCCGATAGCACCGACATATTTATTTCTCTTCCTCGTCCTCTATAACGCATATACATATGAACTTCGCCTCCCTACATCTCCTTCCTCGTTCCTCTCTTCACCACACTCTCTATCCCTTTCTTCCTTTCCCTTAACAATCTCCCCCCTCAACCCATCCCCCCCTCATCACCTCCCCTCCCTCCAATCGCAAATAGCCCCGCTCGCCCCTTTGGCCGGCTCGTTCCGGGCGACCATTTCCAGGCGTCAATTATTTACTCTCCGTCGCACGGATCGTGAGTTGGAGTGGGCGGAGGAGGGGGAAGAGGTGGAGAGCGTGGAGGAGGAGGAAGAGGGCGTGGAGGAGGAAGAGGGCGTGGAGGAGGAAGATGGCGTGGAGGAGGAAGAGGGAAAGGAGGAGCAGAGTGTTGCAGGTGGAGAGGAAGGCGTTGTTACCTCGGCCGAGTGCGCAGTCGGCGGACTCCACGCGAGCATCGCTCGCCAATTTCAGCGCCCCCTTCCATTCCACCCCCTTTTCTCCCCTCCCGACCCCCGATCCATTCCTGCCGAGGACGGCGAGGGAGTGATGGGCTTAGCGCGGCGTTCGAGGATGCAGTTGTCTACGAGTAGGAGAGATGTTGGCGAGCTATGGCATTTTGCATCGAATAAGCAATAAGGATATGAAATTAAGGGAGGAGAGAGGAGATGGGGAGGCAGAAGAGAGGAGGGGGAGGCAGAAGAGAGGAGGGGGGGAGCCGGAAGACAGGCGAGGAGGAGGCGGAAGAGAGGAGAGGGGGAGGCGGAATAGAGAGGAGGGCGAGGCATTGAGTGAGGTGTGAGAGACGGTGTCGAGTCGGAAAAGAGATACGGGGGAGAGAGTCGGCAGAATGGAGATAACGCTCTCCTCCTTCCCGACCTCCCCTCCCTCCCTTTCCCTCCCGACCTCCCCTCCCTCTTCCTCCCGCTACCTACTTCTCTTCCCGCCTCAACGCTACGATTATCGCCTTCATTGATTTTCCCCAACCACTGCTCCCGCGGGTTGTCAATTCGATCGCAGGCTAAACACGCAGTTGACCGCAAATTATGCGGCGAAAGTAACTTCCAACTCCGCATCCTAACTTCGGCGACATGGGACGCAATTTTATACCAAAACCGCATGAAAACATCTTCCTTTTTTATTTATGAAATAAACATCGGCCGAACTCGAGATGAATACGTGGTTAAAAAGTCCTACGCACTGCATCGGTTCCTCGAAACGAGGTATCCGGATAATCGTAATTTATTTACAAATTTAGCAGAAAGTATTACGATCTCGGTACCTATTTCCCTGACTCGCCTCCATTATTTATCGCGGTGGGTCTGTAATCAATAGTATTTCTCACACAGCTCCGTTATAAAAGGATGTGAAACCGACACGTAACGTAATGTACGGGCGGATGCAATTTCGCGCTTCAATTTTACGGCTTTTGAGGAGAAAACATGTTTTAGTCATAAGAGGCATAAATGAAAATGGCAGCCACACGTGGTCGTCTGTTTATTCTTTCGCCGCGCCAACGCAGCCAACGAAAGGGATTCTCTCTAACTCACTGTGCTGGAATTCTTCCGTAGAATTGATTGAAACGCCGTCCTTGCTGGTGCGAGTCAGAGGAAGAGAGATAGGCGGGGTAGGAGAAAGTGGCGGATGAGAGAGTAGGGCCCTCCTCCCCCATTCAGCACCCTCCCCCCATTCAGCTTCCTCCCCCCCACGCACCCTTTCATCCCCATCTCGCGATATCCCAACCCTCTATCCACAGCCAACCCCGACGTGGTTTGTGGTCTGCTGACCCCCAAGGGGAGGGTTTGGATTAATATGCGGAGGGAGGAGGGCAAAAGGGTGTCGGGGCGAGGGGGCTCCCGGGACGGGAGGGGGTAGTTATGGGATGAGTCACCCTGCGCGTCGGTCGGATTTTTCCGAAGGGTTTGTGGGTGCGTGTGCGTGTGTAGAGAGAGGCGGCGAGGGGGTGGAGGGAGGAGGAGATGGGGATGCAGAGGATGGGAGTGACAGAACAAAAGAAGAGAGCGCCATCGCGAGAGTTTTGACAAAAGGGTGGCTCCACATTTTGCCACCCCTGATCTCCCCCTCACCCCCTCCCGTGAAATCTCCCGCTGCCTCCCCTCCCCAATTCCGCTCTCTCTCTCTCTCCTCTCGACTCGCCATTTCCCTCCCTATCTCACCCTCTTCTTCTCCCCCTCGAGGACAGACATCAAAGTCAAAACAGCGGAAGAGGGCGCTGCGCCCGCTGCGATGCTCGCCTTTTTCTCCGTCCGCGCATCTAAAGAGGACGCTGTAATAGCGGTGCGGCGGCGGAGATTTATCTCCGAGATTGCTTTCCATTCGGAGTGGACCGACAGAGCGACGCAACGGAGTTCGGTTCACACGAAGAGACCTGGACTCATGAGCCACGATATCTCAGACTATACCCTCCATAAAGCTAGCCCCATCCTTAGATATTACGTTTTCGTATTTTGTTCCGTCTGGCGATGAGATTAGTGTTCTACTGAATATAAAACTAAGAATAGGTTCTATTCTGATTCGGGAAAATGTACCTCATTACAATATAATATCAAGGAGACTACGGAATGTAAAAAACACGCATAATTGAAGTGAGACTTTTACCGTGCAGTATGGAACAAAAGTACATTAAGTGCAATAACATTCACTGATGAAATTTATATATACTGACGCTCGCCAACCCCCCCCCTCCCTTTTCTTGGTGTTTCTTCGTTCCTACCATGTAGGTTATTTTATAATATAGGGAGAAATATATTTCGGTAAATCGATTTTTCTATTAACTCGAATAATTTTTGCTTTCCATTGAGATTGGAATTATAGAAGTTCCACTGTATATATACAAACAGTGCCGTAACTAGGGTATGGCGAAGGTGGAATTTGCCGTAGGCGCCGCTTGCAAAAGGCGCCAAACGTTCCCACAAAAATGCCGAAAGTTTATTTTTTCATAAATAAATATTAATTTAATACTCAAATATTTAAGTTATTGTTAATAAAAACGCTCATTCTTTATGGAAATCTAGCAGTTACGCCTCTGTATACAAACATATAAAAAATGTATTTCCGTATTTTTAATTATCTGTAACTCGAATAATTTTTACTTTCCCTTGAGATTCGAGTTATGGAAGTTCCACTATAATTCGTTATAACGGCATTGAAACGCCTTTAATTTCCATTAAAAGCATTCAAGGTCCCTTTAAAAGCAATGAGGTCATTGCCATAGTTTTATACATTTCCATTGTTGAAGAGAGGAAAAATTCACCCTTTTTCCCGATTTAAAGCAGATATTTACGCTAATTAGGTATGTATTACACTTCTGTCTTAAAAAATTAAGAACTCCGTTCTTTCAGTTAGACAGCTATTCTTTTCACGAATTCGCATCCCAATTTTAAGTTATTTTAAAATGCAATTTTAGAAAACCTTGCACTGAATCCCATGCTTCCCTTAAGGGATATTGCAATGGAACATTGGGTTTAATAAGACCCCTTAAATATTAACTTTTTTGTGACCTTCGATTTTTCTCGTCAGTTGTGCTACTCGTCCTACCTACACGCTAAATTTCAGATAGCCCTAAGTAGAAGTACCTAAGAGATTTATGTCCGTCTTAGGATTTTTACATCAGAGTGAGCGTTACGCATGATGACTATTGCGATTTTATAATATCCAATATCCAATGGCACTGGAATTAGAAGATAAGAAGTCTAATGGAATTCGTGGTAAAGGAATTATGAATACGGATGGGAAGATAGTCTCAGAAACAAAGGTTGTAGCACAGGTATGGGAAGAATACATTAAGGAACTATACAGCAAGCAGGCAGGATCGGAAAAAATAGAGCTGGAAGATGAGGAAAACATTGAAGAAGACAACTTAGGACCAAGTATTAGGGAGAGCGAAGGAGAAAAAGCGATAGTGGAACTAAAGAAAGGGAAAGCCACAGGCAGCGATGGAATACCAGCTGAGGTACTTAGTCATGGCAGCAGAAGGACTAAAAGCGATCACGAAATTAATTAATAAGATTTACGACACGGGAGAGTGGCCTCGGGATTTCCTAGAAGTAACAACGATCCCTCTAAAGAATAAGCCAAAGGCAATGCAGTGTAAACACTACAGAACGATAAGCCTTCTGTCATACACGTCGAAGATTTTCACGAGGATTATTAATGAACGGCTGGAGAAAAAGGTAGAAGAAATGCTATATCAATTCTGTTTCAGAAAAGGACGAGGAACTAGAGATGCGACAGGGGTAGTTAGAATCATATCAGAAAGGGCAATACAGTACAGTCAAGATATGTGCGTATGTTTCGTAGACTGGCAGAAGGCCTTTGATAGAGTAAATTGGGTAATGTTGATTAAAATATTAAAGGATATAGGTGTAGACTAGATAGACGGGAGACTGATCAGGAATCTATCTATGAATCAAGTTGTAAAGGTTAGGTTGGAGAATGCGAACATCTGCGGAGTAAATATCGGTAGAGGAGTAAGACAGGGCTGCTGCTTATCGCCGACCCTATTCAATATATATGGAGAAAGTCTAATGCAAGAAGCGTTAGAAGGCACAGGAGATTTCAAAATTGGAGGAAGGATTATAAGAACAGTAAAATACGCGGATGATCAAGTACTTGTAGCAAGAAAGGAAGAGGAACTCCAGAACATGATAAATGGACTAATAATAACAGGTAGAAAATACGGCATGGAAATAAAAACAGAAAAATCCAAGGTGATTCGAATATCAGACAAAGAAGAGAATCTGAACAAAAGTATTGAAGGAAAGCCTAAAGAACAAGTTTCAGACTATAAATGCCAAGAGAAGCAAAATGTACGGATGAGATCAGGACTAGAATAGGAAAAGCAAAAGCGGCTTTCAGAAGAAAGAAACACCTACTTCCGGGGAATATAAAGGGAAGAAGAAGAAGTTCATAAAATGCTATGTATGGAGTATAGCTTTGTACGGGGCAGAATCATGGACGCTAAGGAAAAATGACATCAAATACTTGGAAAACTTTGAAATGTGGACTTGGAGGGGAATGCTGAAGATAAAATAGACAGATAGGATGAAAAACGATGAAGAGTAGGAGAAGCGAATGAGTATACAAACTATTAGAAAGAGGAAGGCAAACTGGGTTGGGCATTACCTGAGGAGAGAGTATGATTAAAGACGTGTTAGAAGGAAAACTAGACGGAAAAAGGAAAGAGGTAGGAAAAGGTTTTAGCTGATAGACGATTTGCATGGGAAAGAGAGTTATCAAGATATGAAGAGGACAGAGAACCAGGTTTAACCATGAATAATCACGGATCTGTCTACGGACAGACTACCTATGATGATGATGTACACAAAAATATAATGAAATACTCGTAATATAAGAATGGCGCCTCCTTTCAAAATAATAATATACAAGCCTTCCCTGGTGCTCGCGAGCACACCTGTGCTCTTCCGTGATACTTAAAATCGCGTTTTTTAGCACCAGTAATTTAATTTGTTTTGTCGATGTTGTTTTAATGTGTATTTGGCGAAATCATGAATTACTCTGGCGCTGGTTTTATTTTATTTATGATCGTTCCTATTTCCGGGTTAAGTATCTAATAGTTTCTGTTTTCACTATCACTTCCTTGTAATCTTCTCTATCCACAACGGAGTTATACGCAGTGTTGACATCGCAGATTTGTAAATAGCGCTAGATCCAACCTCAAAGCGCGCTAGATAGGCGCTAAAATTATAGTAAATAGCGTCAAAAAAGCGCTAGATAGAAAAATCCCTCTTTATGTATTTTCCTAATTTCTGCTGCCTATGTGCATCAGTAAATATTCTACACTTATAGTGGTGTTAAACGGACACAAAATTAACTGAAAATAGTGCTCAACAGTTTTCAATTGCATTTTAAAATTTCTTTTTAAAATTACTTACAATCATCTCTGGCAGTCAGGATATGAAACGAAATAAGTTTAAGAGAACGAATCTTAAATACTCTACCGTATATTATCGGATATACGCATCTATTCAATCCAAAACTCAAATTTTTATTTTCTACATTTCTCTGGATATACAAAATACAAAAGCATTGATGCATGGAAGGGCAAGCAGGGCGACCATCCGGCGCCGAAGACCAACGAATACAAAACAATATCTAAAAATCTCATAATTTTAGTTGTATAAATTATTGTTTAATAAAGACATGGATAAGAAACCTAAAGGAAATAAAAATGATAATAAAGTTAGGTGGTTAACAATTAATGTAAATATAGGGGCACCACTGTTTGACTGAAATTCTTTGCTACTGATGTACATTTGATCAAGAAATTTAAAAACATTTCATTTCTTATATTTATACCAGAAAACACAACTTGTCTGACTTAACTAACTTCAAAGGAGCCATTCCATCGTCAATTTAATAATAAAGTTTCCTATATCTAGCCTGTCGAATAAGTGAATGAGAGAACCAATTGTATGTTTCATTAATAAGAAAACCTAGGTTTCGCGGTAGACATTCACGGACGGCATGTGAAGTTGCAAGCTTTAGTGAGTTGCACACAAACTTAATCAAAAGCAAATGGGGAACCTCTTTAACTTTGCATACAATCCATTATTAATACGTCATTATAGATCATTTCTTAGAGAATTTTTTAAAGCCACGCATATTGTGTCTGCATTACATTCACTTCATTCAATCAAGTCACCACCGAAGAAGGCCTCTCGGCTTGTCGCGAAATTCTTTAAATTATTCACTAAATTATTAATACCATGAAAAATTCTTGTCTAATCAACATATGCCATACATCTTTTTTAAAGAGATTCATGATTATATCGAATGAAAATTTTTCTTAAGATCCAGATATTTTCTTGGACCCAAAAATTGATTTTATACTTTTCAGTGCACTTTATAAAAAGATAGTATAAATTAAAGTTTTTAAATATATTTTTATTTTATACTTTTTAGTGAAATGAATTTATAATTATGACAATGAGACCAAATTGTTATGTATGAATTTGCATCAAATATTACTATTCAATATAGAAATTTATATTGTAGCTAATATTGAACCATATTACCCAAATCTGCCATCGTATTTTATAATTTGTATAAAAGGAATTAGATGAGAAATCAAACGTTTTTCTATGGCTAACAAACTTAATAGTTCACCTGGTATAATTTCAGGATGCATGTTTTTCCAATAAGGCTCTTGAAGTGCATTCTTTTGGATTAATTTGCTAAAATATTTTACACCGGTTGCATAAGAAAGGTTTGTCTGGCTCTATAAGCTCAAGTGGCAATACGTTAGGCAAATCAACTCTGTTATTATTCCTTAAAACCGATAATGAGAAATAGCTACACAGGAATTGATAACTTTCTTGCAAACACGACAAATTTGATTGGCGAATTTGTGAATGTCCGTCGTAAAACTACTATATTTGTCAGTAAGAATTTAATTGTTAAGATTTAGAGATCGATTTAAACTTAAATTATTTAGACGATTACTTTCGTTTGCCAAACGTTGCGATTGATTTTTCCTCAGCGTAACGAAACGTGTTTCACGTTCTTTTGTTTTTTATATACACAAAATTTATAACTTACTTTGAACTTTTCTAATCGTCCCAGACGCTTTTTTTATTTTAATTTTCTCTTCCTGCCCCTGCCTTGTTTTTCATTCGTTTCAGTCTATTATTTCTCTGCTCCGATGTTTCTCTTTCTTTTCTTGTAGTATTATTTTCGCCTCGTTAATCTCACTAGCCTTTCTCCTTCGTTTCATGGATAGTTTTTCTTTTCATTTCCGGGATTATTATGTTCTTAAAATCAAATAAAGATCATACAACTGCTTAACTGTGGTAAGTTATGTTTTAAACAACTTTTTATTGACTTTGGATTTTACATTTTTTAATGCCAATTTTCTAATGAACATACAGTTTTATTATAATAACGCATTTTAATCGCTAAATCTGAAGTTTCGTCAATAATGCATGTACGTTAACATTTAACGTTTTGAGAAGATTAATAATTATTTTAATAATTTATTTATGTATTTATAGTGCTATGGGAGTAGGTCGAAGATTCCGAAAATTTACGTGAGCATTCTAAAAAAAGCGCATTTGGAATCTTCTTTTCCAGTTCTTTTTTAACTTATTCCCTCTCCTGTTACTTCCGTTTCTCCCTCTTTCCTTCTCTTTCTCTCTTCACATCACTCCTTATCTTTCTTTCCGTTTAGCCTTTCTGAGATTCCTTTTTCAGATTTTTCCTTCTCGCCTACAACTTCCTCCCTCTTTCTCTTATCGTTTTACTCTATTTGCTCCCAATCCCATCCAATCTCTCCTTCGATCCCTCCCCGCCTTTCTTTCCACGTCTTCTTTCACTCTCCTATTTACCCTCTTCTCTTCCTTCACTCCCATCCTCTATAAAGTGTTCTTGGAACGTGGACGTCCCGGAGGAGAGATGTTCTCTTCGAGTGGATGGCGGCTCCCTTGGCTCCAAAGGGTTTTTCCTCCCTCCCTCTTTCACTCCTCACCTCTCCTCCCTTCTCGCCTCCTCCCTCTCTCCCATTGTTGTTTTGCAGGCCGTTAATCTGGACTCGAGAGAAAGAGAGAGAGAGAGAGAGGGATGGTCGTCTTCCTCTCTTTCTCTCTCTCACTCGCGAAACTAAATTTATCCTCAGACACGCAGGCAGTGCGTTACCCGGCGCGCCAAACCAAGTGGCGGAGGAGGAGTGAGCACGAAAGCCATTACTCTTTTCCTCATCGGAAGGGTGGCGATACCTCACCCTCCCGCCTCTCCTTTCCCTCCCGTTCCTCCTCATACCCCCCTCTTTCTCTCCCTCGCACTAAATCGGTGGTTAGGAATCCGATGGCCGTTCACGAGGGGACCACCTCTTCCTCGGAGTCCTTCTACCCTTTTGCTCGAAGAGCACCTCGAGATTCGCACAGCCTCGAGAGCATTTCGTTCCAATGACTTTGTCTTTTAAAACTCCGTCGGAAATCTGTTGCAAGGCGCGATGCGAGCCTTTTGAGACTTTACGCGAGGTGGAAAAGGGGTGAATTTTAACTAATGTTCGGAGAGAAAAATAGTCGTATTTGGAGCGATATCTTTTCTTTCCTATATTTCGAAAGGGGAAATTTTTCGTAGCGATGGGTTGCCAAATGCAAAGCGTAGTAAAGAGAAGAGCTATCCTCAAAGGCAGGGGCGGATTCAGGAGACGAAGCTCCAAGTTATGGGGTGCCAACAACTCTCGATTTCTGAATAACTGTGATTAAATTTTGCGTAGGAAATCATGCTATCAAACCCTTAATAATTTATTTACAAGTTAATATTACAATATAGTACGTTGGATTCTGAGGTCGAAGTCAATCGAAACTCAAAGTCTTTGAATAAGAAATAATTATTTGTTCAATGGTATCCGTCAGTCGAGACTGGTCTTCGTCCATTACTGTTTACATTTATCGTTGTCAACATTAAGGAGAACGATATACAACGTGTGTGTCGCGACACATCTATGAGTAGCAAGATTCTTAAATTGTGTCTTGAAAATTTCCGTTAAATTTAAATTGAGTATTTTTGTAAATTATTTTAATTATTAAATACTATGAGCTAGATTCAAAGGATTTTTGCTACACGAGTTAATCTGCAGGAAAAGTTGGAGGAGGCCACCCTCCCTCTCCTTCAAGAATATTATACCTCATGTAATTTAGATCTGTGTGTCACGAAAATTCCAGCTACATTTGTCGCACCATACGCAAGGTTGAGAACCTCTGATTTAGGATATATATGGCCTCTTTTTTCATACATTTCTTTCTCCTTTCGCACTAAGATCCTGACTCTGTTGACACTAACTCTCTAACGGCTCTTAAGTGCGAGGCCTCCAGAAGCGCGAGACCCTAGACCAGGCATGTCAAACTGGCGGCCCTTCATGTGTCTTACTGCGGCCCGATAGCTAATTTTGTCACAAGAGAATCGTGTAGGATTGCAAATAAATGCTCTATTTTAGCGAAAAGGATATGATATTTTTTCATAGTTACCGAATTACAATAGAACGCATTTTCTAAATTATTGCTTTTAATTGTGAAACAGGCATCCAATCGTATAGCTTTGTGCAGGGGCGAACTGGCCAAATAACCTTTCGGTGTAATCGCAGAGCCGGTTAGGCAAGGAGCCGGTCTGCTGAAACTTAATTAATTTTTTATCAATTAATCATTCTTTTCCATGATCCAATTTTCCCTCCATTATATTACATGATTTTAAATAAGATTTGATACACTTTCCGCGAATTGTGCGATGGGAGGTGGGCTTACCGGGTGTTCTTCTGAAATTACTAGGCCGTGTTGTACCCCTCAGCCGCCCCTGGCTCTGGCCCTCATTAAACAACTGCGGCCCTTACACAACATTCATCGCTTTAATGCGGCCCGGACGTCTCTTCGAGTTTGATATGCCTGCCCTAGGCCATGGATGGCAAATTGTTTTTGTGCCGCGTGCCAACAAAGTAATGCGAATCATCATAATGTTTTCGCATTCCACAAGTTTACTCCTTATCTATGATACTTCATATTTTACACAGAAAATAAAAGCTTACGCGTGCCAAGTAAAATCGCACGCGTGCCATTTCGCATTTATAAGTCTAATCGGAAGAATGTTAATATGAAACTCCGTTTAACGTATTTTACCTTGCATCAGTAGGTGAATCATTCGAATTTTGAAACATCGCGAACGCACGGCTTTATTAACAAGGAGAGGCGCCTGGTTTCATTCCAATGATGGTACTGAAACCTTTTTCTTTCATCGCTGTACAATTTTCATAAAACCCGCAAAAAACAGAAAATTTTCCCTCGCCTAGTTCTTTCCTCGAGGAGAATCGCAAAAATTTTTTCGAAAAAATTTCCACGTTCAAAACGTAACTGTGACGAAAAGAGGAACGATTTGCTTGTCTAATCGGAACAGCATTGGGAGGAAGATAAAAGGCGCACGAAACCGTTGCCTATCTATTTTTTCTCCATTTTTCTACGCTCCAATTCCTTGGTCCACTCCTGCACAACCTCTCAATCTCTCCTTCCCCACCACTCCCTTCCCTATCTCCCTCCCCCCATTCTGCTCTTCACTTGTTTTTTGCCCTCGCATTGCGCTGCGTCTGTGCACCAGAAATAGTGCCCCCCACTCCTCTCTCTTGCCACCCCTTTTCCATCTTTCCCGACCACGCTTCCCTGCCTCCTGCTCTCCGAATTTGAGACAACTCCTCCAGCATATGTCACCTCGAGGGAGTCTCCACGCTTCGCCATTAAGTGTCTCTACCCGTGGATATGCGTCCCTGTATAAATCGCGCGGACCTCTTGAAAGGAGAAAAAATTTCAGAATTCGACCTCATTCTAGACTACTAAAAGACAACGCGTTCGGTAGCAAACAAATCGTATTAGCCCGCGATGCCTTCTTGCTGGTAAATGGCTTCCGGTAAGCGACATGCGAACGAGATGACATTTGCGCGCGATTCGACGGAAGGACGACGAGTGGTGGAGTGTTGTAGACCACCGAAATGACCTTTGACCTCGTGCGACCTCCCCCACGCACACCTCTGACTTCCACTCTATCGCGTGGGGCCACCCCTACCCTGCACTCACCACGGAATACATCGGCCATTGCGAAAAAGCCCCCCCCCCCCCCCCCCGCCTGCACCCCTCCTCCCAAGCCATCGCATTTGGCGCTTCGGCGGGGAATGCAAATTGAGGAGTCTGTCAAGAGGGGGCTGGAAGTATAAAGGGGCGAATGGTAACTATTCGTTACTTAAATACTCGTTACTGCCCAGAAACCGGAGTAACGAGTATTTGCGATTCAAATTAATCGTCACTTCAATATATTGTTAGATGCGTACATAATACATAACATATAAATAACTAAGAAGTTGCAGAGTCCATGCGATCATACACCAACTGCTGCTGTATTAATTCTAGCGTATCTTCATTTGTCTCGTAGACTCGGCAGTTATTTATGTAACTATGTCCTTTAAATGGGCGAATAGTAACTATTCGTTACTTAAATACTCGTTGTTACTTAGGAACCGAAGTAATGAGTTTAAAGTAACGAGGGTCCACAGTAGCGATTTTCGAAAACCTAGCAACGAGTGCTAAGTAAGGAATTAAAAGTAACGAGTATTAAGTTGAATCGTTACAGTTACTCGAAAGTAACGAAAATCCAAATATCTTGTGGGAAGTGACGGGAAGATGGAATAAGTCCGGAAGGAGCGGGGAGATATGGAAGCTGTATTGACGATGCCTTTCCACATTTTGTCATTCCCTCCCGTGCACAGGGAGTAAAAGGTGCTTCTCGATGAAATGTCCAATCCTTGTCGAATGAGATGTGTTCGTTACGTATCCCCGGGTGCCCCTTCGGCTACTCGCGATAGGGAATGTGAAGATGCAAAGTAAAATGAGGGATTTGGAGAGACGGGTAGGGGGAGAGAGATAGAGAGGGAGTAGGGGAAGAAGAACTTAGACGTCGGGGGACAGGATTGGGCGCCACCGGGACTAGGGAATGCGAGCTGCCCACGTAGGGACTGTGCGACAGTGAGATATGTTTAGGGAGAGAGAGGAGAGGAGAGATAGAGGAGAGAGAGAGAGGAAAGAGAGAGGAGAGAGAGAGGAGAGATAGAGGAGAGAGAGAGGAGAGATAGAGGAGAGAGAGAGGAGAGAGAGAGGAGAGAGAGAGAGGAGAGAGAGGAGAGAGAGAGGAGAGAGAGAGAGGAGAGAGAGAGGAGAGAGAGAGAGAGGAGAGAGAGAGGAAAGATAGAGAAGCGAGAGAGAGGAGAGATAGAGAGGAGAGAGAGAAGTGAGATGAGAGAGAAAACTTGGTATCAAGGCAAGGGGAAGTAGGTAAGAGGGAGGAAGAGAGAGGGAGGAAGAGAGAGGGAGGAAGGGAGAGGGAGGAAGGGAGAGGGAGGAAGGGAGAGGGAGGAAGGGAGAGGGAGGAAGGAAGAGGGAGGAAGGGAGAGGGAGGGAGGGAGACGGAGGAAGATAGGTAGAATGTGGAGCGAGTTGAAAGGGGAGGTGCAAAGGGTATGGTTCTACTGATTTAGAAGAGAGACTGTTGAATCACGCAGATATACTTCTTTATACACTACGTACTTGTATACTTTGAAACCACCAATAGTATACATTCATAGAGTGTAGTAAGTGTGTGTGTGTGTGTGTGAGTGTGAGTGTGTGTACACACACACACACATATATACATAAAAATATGATCCAAACGGAACTTATGATGCCTACTTTTCATATAATTATTTCTCTATAATACTTAAATTGGCTTTAATAGCTTTAAAATCACCGCGGATGAGTTGCTTTTTGTGTTCTAAAATTTCATAATTTACCGTTATAAAATATTACCTACAAATACATTCGAACGGAAAATTAAATTCTTCACGCGTATTTGTGTGGCAAAAATAACGCGTGCATGTACTAAACTATTCTGTACCCGAGTCCAACAATAGTCGTTGCGATGGCAACAGTCTCGTAGTAAGTGACAAGAACTGAAAAAACACCAGTATTTACACCAAATTCGAAGAAATACGATCGATAAGAAAAATTATACAATAGAAATTAGAATCTCCATTCCTTTCCTCAGAGAATAGTACAAATCCCGCACCGATATTATAATTATAAGATATTTTAATTTGCAAGAGAAAATCACCTTGCGCGATAGTTTTCAGATTTTCTATGTAAATCAAATTGAAAGGATAGTTCCTGGAATCGAACCTGGCACTTTCAATCTTCGCAACAAAAACTATCGTCGGGAGCTCGGCCCTAATAGCAAGAGACTTCCTCCAAGTGTCATGAAAATCGGTCATTCGGATCAAAAGTTAATAGGGGGGACGGACAGACAGACAGACACAACGACGAAACTGTAAGCCTATTTCCATTCTGGAAAGTAGACTAAGAAAACATATGTATACACACACACATATATATATGTATGTATATGCACATTGTTATCTGAGCACTTATTGATGATGATAGAAGATAATGAATAAGACAGTGATTCTAATTTGAACACCTTCAATCCACCTGCGATTTTGAGGGGAGGTGGAAGGGGGAGCAAATGCCCGGTTGCGCTTACGCTTACGTTCTCAGCTCTGTAACAAGTGGTATTATCAATAGCGTCTGCTCGATCTGAAATTATACACTGCAAGTTTGACAAAGAAGTGACGTCGAACGAAAGCTCTCTCTCTTCAGAGAGAATTTTTTGATCCGAAGAATTCCGACGTGTAGGTATCTTTTTTTCGAAAGAATTTTCCTCTCTTCTAAGAACTGGAATGGTCGTCCGTATCGGGAAGAAAAATCTTGTCCTAAGCATCTCCACTCTAAAGGAGTATGCACTAAATTAACATTTTCAACGACAGAGGTTAATTTTTCTGACGTTTCTGTTCTGCGTTCACCATAGAGACGTGAAAATGTTTTAACCAAGGAGACAACATCGCCACAAAATTGAAATAACATTATTCCGCTAACTTTCCACCGAAATTCATCCCAAATTATCTGTATATGTTTAGACATTTTATTTTTAATTTCAAATTCGCTAAGAAAATTACATAGAACCACAACTGTTTATGAACTGTCGAAACAGTGTTCTTATTAAACACAATTGGTAAAAATATTCTACACAAATATTCCGTAAGAATAGCTCTAAATTATTTCCTTTAATTCCATAATGTATTACTCCCCGAAGGTGATAATTTCATAGTAACTAGTAATTTTTCCTAATAAAGTTTATGAATATTTTCTCATAATGGATTCATCCTTCCAGATAATAGCATTGTCATAGGTCCATTAAGTTTTCACAAAATATTTCTCGCGACAAGATGTTTGCAAGCAAATTAGACTTTGAGTATGTTTCACCGCCACTTCCAATCGCTGCAGTATAGACTGAATTTTTTATACATTCATTCATTTATGAACAATTTTAATTATATCATGAACCGCCGTTTCCGGAATTTTAAAACGTGCGGTTTTATTTTAAAAAAAGACCCGATGTATTTCCACCTATTTTGTTTTTCCTTATTCTTTAGTCCTCACCATTAATAATACAATCGATTTCTCACTTATATTGACTTTTAGGGCATAAATCTCATCAAATCAAACCTTGTTGTCCCGCAGTTTCCGTTTTCTATGCCAGATTTCCTTGTTTCGCGGTTAAAAATATATTCTCAACAAAACGCACACTAATAAGATATACCATTGCAGGCAAGATTTAAGCTGCCTCATAAGCATTCTGAATACACTGGATACTACTAAGGATATATCAATGATTTTAATTTAATGCGTCACGTCGAGAATCGTAAACTTTCTCTTTAACGCGATAGTAATGAAATGACGTCAGGCGAGTTCAAAACTCATCCAAAGCATAAACTGCGCAGAAAAATGTCTAATGATGATGATGCTAAAATAAGATTACCCTGGTTTTGTGCATTGCTTATAAAGTCAAATTCCAGGAAATGTTTGCTGAAAATCATAGCGAATGCAAATATCATTATGGCGATAACAAATTGAGAGTAAATGATGATTTTTCTACAAATATCTACGATTTAAATGATGATTTTTCTACAAATATCTACGATTAACTTTTACAAGAGCCCTTAATGTATTGATTTCGACCAAGCCTCGAGCTAATTAAAGGTTCAGAATTTTCTTGATCTTTTCGTCAACGCCTAATTAATAATTCGAACAAACATTGGCTTCATTATCTAGCGGGAAGATATTTCGAAATGAAAATAATTTCATACACAGCTTATTGTTTTGGGTAGAGAGCGCACCAGCGGTTGGTAATCTTCAACAGATTCAGCGACGCGTGGCGACAAGGATTTGTCATCCAACGCGATTGACAAATATAACACATTTTATACACACACACGCACACACATACATGTATATGTGTGTGTGTGTGTATATATGTGTGTGTGTGTGTATATATATATATATATATATATATATATATATATATATATATATATATATATATATATGCATACATACATACATGCATACATATATAGGCACAAACTCCTACACACATTAATATACATGCAGCTACATATATAACTCAACCAACCCCTGAGGCTTAGCGACATGTGCATCTGTGGACCGCGACCCCGGATTAAATGTCGGATTTTTCGGAGAGATTTTTAACACGAGAAGATGTTCCTGGGGGAAAACGATTACGTTGTGGCGGGTAGAAAGAGAGGAGGGAGATAAGGAAGGGGAGGAGGAGTTAGAAAGGGCGATGGAGGAGGGGGAGGAGGGCAGCGGTCGGGGACGAGTAGGAAAGAGGGATAGCGGAGAGATAGGTCTACAGAAGCGTGTGACATTTGTGCAGGACGGGGGCGGAGGGCGAGTGGATGGAGTGGGTGGTAGGAGTCGGGGGTGGCATCCTCGTAGCGGGCATTTGTTTACGCCGCCACGAGGAAGGAGGGAGGGTGAGAGAGTGTATGAGGGGCGAGCGATATGGGGCCGAGAAAAGGGAGGGACGGGGGGGGGGGAGGCGTGTGGGGGAGGTTGATATTGCGCGCGTGAATAGCTGACACGGCCCACAAAAGAGGCATCCGCCGCCGTGGTCCACCCCAGGAGAGGATTCCCATCCTCCTCCCGCTCCACATCCTCCCCACAACCACCCCTTGGCACTCCCTTCCATCATGGTCAACCGCAGAGCAACCACGCTCTTCCCCTCCCCCCTTTTCCTTCCGCCTACCGATTCCACCTCCTCCTCATTTCCCCCCTCCACTTTGCCCTTCTCCCTTCGGTTCCCTCCCTCCCCTCGACCGCCCAACAGATCAATAATACATGTTTTAATGTAACCACGTTTGCGCGCGCAGGAGGCGTGATTTTAGGGATTGCCCGTGTGATGGTGAATGGAAAGGGGGTGGGGGGAGAGAGAGGAGGGAGGGGGAGGAGGTGAAAAGGAGGGAGGAGGCGGTGGGGTGGCGTGGGGAAGTGGCGCGGGCGTGTCACCGGCGGTGGTGTCCTTCTCCGCCCTCCTTGACACCTTGCCCTCCGAGCCGCCTCTCGACCCCTGACCCTTTCGGGGGGGGGCCTCCGCCCCCGCTTCCCTCGCAGCGAGAGGTGGGTGGCGGCAGGCGCGGAAGCGGCACCCGGCCAAATCGGGCGGCCATCCCTCTTTCGGTTGCCAAGGAGTGGATACCGTGCCGGACATCTTCGCACCCCTTCCTCCCCTCCCCCTATCTCCCCTCTTCTCTCCCTCCCCCTCCCTCTTTCTGCCCTCTTCTCTCCCTTTCTCCCCTCATCTCTCCTTTCCCTCTCCCCATTCCTCGTCACAGAAGAAGAGGTGATCCACACTCCCCCAAAAGTAAAAGCCTCCTTTTTTCCGAAGTGGAGTCGTAAAAGTCGATATTAATCGGATTTGGTTCCTGGCTTTGTATTTTATTTCCTGACGAGCTAATAGGTAAAAGTTAAAAAAGCAAGGAGGTCGGAAAAGGTTAATGGGGAAATAGATGGAATGCGTTTAAGAATAAATTTCAAGATGAAGGAACCGGGTATCGGAAGTCGGTCGTATCAGTTATGAATGAAATGAATCAAACATAAGCTTTAATTTTTTAGTCCAGCGATTAAATACTCCGCATATACAGGGTGTCCGAGAAAGAGTGGTCACATTTCAAACATTTTTATTGAGAAAATGAACAATGCTAGAAGAGTACAGTTTTCACCACATGAAACAGAAACTCGAAATGTATTTTCTCCACTTTTCCCTATTTTAATGCTATTCAACTTGAGCCCCCCTTGTTGCTCGTGCAAAGACCATCCGGTATGAAAATGCCCGGAAAGCATTGTCACACATTTCAGGTGGGATTCATTCCACAGCATGGACGATGCGTTATTTCAAATTTTGTAAAGAAGCGACTCGTGTGCGATACACCTGGTCCTTTACGTACCCCCAGAGGAAGAAGTCCATGGGCGTTAAATCCGGTGATCTTGGAGGCCATGCAACGGGCCCGCATTTTCCGATTCATCTTCCAGTAAAAGTTGTGTCCATAAATTGTCGACTGTTAAACCGTAGAACAAGAAGCGTATGTAAAACTTTCAGTTCCGCTTTCATGTGGTGAAAACCGTAGTCTTGTAGCTTTATTCATTTTCTCATTAAAAACCTTTGAAATGTATCCACTCTTTCTCGGACACCCTGTATTGTAATTTTATTGGAACTGGACGGGAACTACGCTAGAAATATGATACACAGCACAGTGGAGTATCGTTATTTTTATAAATATCAAGATACGCCTTAGAAACATGATAAGGATGTAGTCTATAAATGTGATCAAGGACAATGAATGTTTTCCAGTAACGTGATTTCTATCTCGAATATAAGAGCATGATACAGCGAAGGGAATTTAATAATATGGATAATAGGAATAGTATCAAACAGGTCGTGCCACACGAATTTAATGAGAAATTGTACAGACATATAACATGTCTTTATTTTGACGCGATAGCTTTTGCTGATTACAATCTATGCATGCATACGATTTCCCTAAATTTTATAATTATTACCGTTTTAAAGTTATCGCATCACATTAACTGGGAACTTGAATCTTCATTTTATAAAACGCATGTTACAGTTACTTCAATAATATGAGGAGAGACGCTTACGCAGAGAAATTTCGAAGTATATTAATAAAAATTTTTTCCTCCGAAACCATTCAAATAATTTTAACATGGAGATATATGTGCTTGTCTTTTTTACTCAAGAAATCGTACCGCTTAAAGAAAATTAAAACTAGAGAAATGGTTTAGTTCTATAGAACCAATACTGTACAATTTTGAGTGATTCTTTCGCTCGTGGGATCGCTTCCGGGTGATATATTCCACTGGATCAGATCCGCAAAGCGATTGCTGAATCAATATGTGTTGTTTGACATTCCTTTAGCAAATACGGGCAGCGGCTCGATATAACCACGTTGCATTATTATAATCTCGGACGGTAGATAATTATTTAACTTTCGGCGAGAGGATACTGTGGAATTTCCGAGCAGCATTCCTTGTTCGTGGGTGTGGTGCTAGGTTAGGTCCCCTGGCTCTCGTCCCATCGTCACCTGAGATCACGGAGACAAAGCGAGGGGGAGGAGAAGTGTAATCCATCCCCCCCACCACCACATACTCCTCTCCGCCCACTCACCTCCCTGCCTACCTAACCCTGGCATGCGGTCGAGATACACCGGAACAATGGAAGGGTATTAGCAATGGTATGGGCAGCGACGGCACACAATTCCGCCCCCCCCTCCCGCCTCCACCCGTTTCCTTCCCTCCCTAGACGCTTCTCTGGGGTCCCTCTATGTTCGAGATGGGAGATAGGACGCTTGTGGGGTCCGGTGTGGGTGCCGCCCAGGGATGGCTTGGGAGCCCTCCGTGTCAAAGAGATAAGGGAGCCCACTAATATGAAACATGCATCCCTTCCCTCCTCCTCTCTCTCTCTCTCACTCCTCCCCAGCCACCCACCCTCCCCCCTTTACGGATAAAGGGCTGCGCTCCCGGAGGTGGTGGGGGCGGCGTGTGCTTTCACACGAAGCGAGAAGAGGAGAGTGAGAGAAAAAAATAATATTATTACGGCGCCGGACTACTGCTACTGCGACGCCGACGACGCTCTGGATTCGTCGCGGGCGTCGCAGATAAGGTTTCAATTTAACCCCGCCAACCCCTTCCCGACCTCTCCCCCACCTTCCTGCCCTCGACGCCAGAGGACACCACTCGCGGCCCCGCAATAGGTTTTACGACGAAAGTTTGTGTTGTTCCGGGCGAGAGATTAACCTCGCCCCACCTCGCCCCTCCCGTCGCCATCCAGGACCTATCGCCCCGCAGCATCTAAATGAAGTACAAAGGCATAAATGTTAACTGGGCTATTATTCGTGAGCGCGTTTGGAGTCCCTTGGAAGGCGGTCGTGGGGGAGGAGGGGAAGAGACTGCATAAGGGGGAGTGGCGCAAAGGGGGAGGCAGAAAAGGGGCGAAGGAGATAAGGGAGGAGGAAAAGGCCCTTCTCCACCCCCTCTTTCCTCGCTCCCCAATGTGAGGGTGGCCGCAGAGATAGCGACGCAGGAGGAGGAAAGGGTTTTGTTCGAGCCGCCTATTTGTTTGCTAATCATCGGCCATGCATATTCCGAGGTGACGGCGGGGGAGGACGGAGGGGAGAAGGGGTGAGAGAGAAAGGAGGGGAGGGGAGAGAAGGGGGAGGGGAGAAAGGAAGCTGGAGGGGAGAGAAAAGGAGGGGGAGAAAAGGAGGGGAAGAAAAGGAGGGGAGAGAAAAGGAGGAGAAGAAAAGGAGAAGAAAAGGAGGGGAGAGAAAAGGAGGGGGAGAAAAGAAAGAGGGGGAAAAGAAAGATGGGGAAAAAGAGGGGGAAAAGAAAGAAGGGGAAGGAGGGGGGAGAAAAGGAGGAGGGGAGGAGGTGAGGGGATAAAAGGAGTAGAGGAGAGAGCATGGGAAGTTGAGTGGAGGGGGAGGGGAAAGAGCGGGAAGGAGGAGGGAGAGAAGGGATAGAGGAGAGGGTATATGGGAACGGAGAAAGGGAGAGAGATGCTCTCTCTCTCTCCTCCGCTCTGGGGAGTCGTGGCTGGGAAAGGGGAGCGCAATTTGCGAAGTGCAAACAGCCGCTTGGCCCGGGCGCTGTATTTCACGAGAGGGAGAAAGCTTGACTTGTGGTCCCTCCGCTCTTCTCCCTTTTTCCCTCTCTCTCCGAGGACGCCGTGTGCGTCCTCGTGAGGATGATCGCTCCGCCGCCGAATCCCCCCTCCCCTTTCCTCGTTATCTCTCCGGCCGTGTTCCTTCCACTGTTGTTCATTAAAGCGCTCTCGGGGGGAGACTAGACGCTTCTCTAGACCGCTCCCTCTCCTCGCTCTCACCCTCGCGACTGAAAATTTTATCAATTTATGTCTCCTCTGTACGGCGACGGAAACTGCGAGGGCGATGTGTTACGCGAGGTATGAGTTGACCAGCGTAATTCGAAGAGAAGATGTTTTGCGCGCGTGGGCTGTAATCGAGCTTCGAAAAGGCCGAGATTGCGCCCCGTATTTGTTTTTAGTTCAGATGACTACGAAGCGAGCGATGGAGTTTTTTTTGCCCGCTTTGTGCGATGGTCTCCTTATCCGTTTACTGAATGTGTGCCTTACAATAGCGTAGTCGCGGATAAAAATCCTCGGGACGGAGTGGATCGTCCTAAACGTATTGTTTACGTTTTATTTAAAAATGGCTTATCGATCATTATTAAAATCAATGATCGGCGAGTAATTTTATAAATTTATCCATGGGTGAGCTACTGTCATGGGCGGACTGGCCATATAACCTTCCAGTGCAATCCGGTAAGTCTAAGGACCGGTCTATTGAAACATTTATTATTTTATTTTTCACCAGAAAATTTTCTCTCCATTATATTACTTGATTTTCGATAAGATTTGATCTCTCTGCTAATAGGGTGGTGGAAGGAGGTTTAGGCCGGCTCTCTTCACAAATTACCGGGCCCTTTGATACCCCTCAGTCCGCCCCTGGCTAATGCTATACATTTTTAAAAATTAAATGAAAAAGAAATTGAGTGCCAGGACAGAGCATGCCACATTCGTCATATATCTGCTATATATTAGAGTTAGTGGCGAAAAACTAGGAGTCACTATGAGCAACGCTGGCAAGTTTTACAGATTTTTCGCGCGTCTCTCTGGGTGACGTTGGCACCCTTTAAGGGTTAAAACTATAAGTAGGGCATGGTGGGTCAATTTTTAGTAAAATTTGGCGCATGAGGCTAGCCACCACTAAGCAGGTTCAGTAGTCTACAACCGAGATACGCAATCTGTCGAGGTTTGCGCTCAGTGCAAAATTACTCAGTGCAAAGTAATTTTTTGAAATACTTCTTCAGCACCTACTCAAACGAATAAGGATCGCATTTAAAACTCTTTGGCATTTCTCGGCGAAGTTCACAAGTAACGTAAATTTTCGATGGCATACAATTTAAAAATAAATGAGTTCCTTACATTATGAGTTTCTGATGCACTTCTATATTTTTCAAACCATCAGTGAAGTTCTAAAACGGCACTTTTGAGAAAAATCAGTTAGGTATTTCTCTGTTAGCTTTCTAAAGAGGGAAATGTTACACCTAGCAGTTGTACATCATATTCTACCCCTGCCACACAATGTGTACATTTTCTTTTGAAGTAAGTTTACATCGAACGTCAAAGTAAAAAGTTTCCCAATGCAGCAATCCCACCATTCCACGAATACTTATTAAACATTCTTCTACCGCTATTTTCTTGATAGGACAACGCGAAGCGACGGGATTTTTTTTTGTCTTATGACCGATTGATTCTCCAACAGCTCGTCCGCACCGTCCGAAAAAACGGGACAGATTGAATTCGAGTTGTTACGAAAAATAAAAGCTTCTCGCAGACATCAGCCGAAGACACTAGCCAGTATCATTCGGAAATGTGTCGCAAGACTTTGAAAGAGGGGAAAATGAGTGGCGTGCACCATATGTGCGTGTGCACGCCACTCCATCGGCGAGAAAGAGGTAAAGGGAGGTGGCATAAATAAGAGGGAGATAGAGAGGGAGAGGGCGAATGGGGAGGAGAGGGGTGAATGCGTAGTGAAAGGCGGAAGTCTCCCTCCAAGGTCTCTCTCTCTCCTCATTCCGTCTTTCTCTAATCCCGTCATGCCTCCCCTTCTCTATCCCCCTTCTCCTTACCCCCTCTCCCAACGCCTCCTTAAACAGGAGATGTACAGCTTACCTGACTAACGGTCCCCGATGGCATTTACCTTCCTCTCGAATCGTAACCCATCATCTATCCCCCATTCCTTTTTTTCAACGCTTTTTATCTCTTTTTCCCTTTCTCCTTATCTCATGTACGTCATTATTCCTCCTTTTCTAACCCATCGCATCGAAATTCTTCCCTCTCTTCCTACGTTTCCATTTCTTGCTTGTCCCATATTTTCATTCACTCGACTTTTTCTGAAAGCCACTTTTTATCCCTTCTCTTTCTGCACGTTTCCTCTTTCATTTTCGTACTACACTAGCATCAAATTCTGTTAGGTCAAAAGGGATGACGTACAGTAAAAGCCCGTTGTAACGCGGGATTCGGGGGACATGTTTACGCCCGCACTATAGGCTTATCCGGAGTATAAAGAAGATTTGCACAGCCAGGCTGCTGAACGATAAAAAAAAACTCTTATAAAGATGCATAATTGAAAAACCAACACAAGAATGCGTACATATCTTTCATTAACAATATAAATAAGTATGTAACAACAGAGAACACCCACTCCTTTCAGTACATGAGTTAATACGTTATCGGTCATAATATTTTCTAGAATTTTCATATGTATTTCGAGGGGTATGATTTACTCCGCGTTATATCCGAA
Organism: Tanypteryx hageni; assembly: GCA_028673005.1. NCBI lineage: Eukaryota > Metazoa > Arthropoda > Insecta > Odonata > Petaluridae > Tanypteryx > Tanypteryx hageni. The sequence continues at coordinate 180,831,646 of CM054115.1, read as the reverse complement.
TCTACGTAATTAGGAGCAGCGCTATAAGGGGCTCTCACTGCAATTGGTTAAAAATATAATGGCTCGCGAATTTATCATCTTAATTCCCTTCGGACAATCGCGAGGGTGTTTCAACCGCTCAAAGCCGTGAATGCACAATATAACCTTTGTCTCCAATTAAAGATGCGACGCCCCGCGCGATGATTCGACGCTACGCGCGATTCGACGCTACGCGATGACGAAGCGCTCCGCGTGCCTATTCCAACACGTATTCCCTCCGTTATTTCACTCTGCACCTCCGTCTCTCTCTTTTTCGATACTCCCTCTCCTCCATTTTCTCCCTCCCCTTCACTCCCCCTCCAGCCCTTTCATCACCTCCGTTTGATTCGCGTCCATCCCCCCATTCGTCGAGCAATCAATCGGCAACCGCCGGCAGAGGCGCCACCGTCGCGAGAACGCGAATTGCCGCCGCAGAGCATACTGTCCTTTATTATTCCGCTCGCGAAAAACGAATGACGCCAAAGTGCGCGTGCGCAACACGTAAGACTTGTCAGTAAAATAGGGACGCGTGATAAAAGTACTGGCTAGGTCTTTCAAATGCTCCCATAGCATTCTCTGCCGCCATACATGCTGAAGCTGACGGACCGGCATTTGTTTCATACCTTCCTGATTTCCGCATAGTAGTTACGCCATCCAAGTGTGAAAGTGGCATAAATAAATAAAAACATTTCATAGACAAGATTGGAGCATTTTTGAAAAGATTTTTATCGCTTTATTGGACACAAAATTTCTCGTGAGAAAGTATCTGCTGAAAGTATCTTTATTAAGAAAATAGGATTCGCTGCACGTAGTTTCAATATGTTCTGAACTTTTCAAGAACGCAAATATGTCGAAACGTGCACTGCTATAGACGAAAATAGATTATGTATTACCGAGGTGATTCTTTGCTGCGTTGGCATCGCAGACGCTCAAGAGAGATACAAGAAGAGTATAGGCATGTGGGAAGAAGAGAGAAGAAATCGATAAATCATTCACCAAAATACAAATGCGAATAACTAAATTTGTATTTATTTGTAAAAAAGAAACTAACGAATTTCTTCCACTATTCCTTTTTGATTTCTACGCTGTCATCATCAATGTAAACATTAACAAACGGATATTATACTATAATGGGTTTGTCTGTCCGAGATCGGATTGGCTGCCCAAAATCAACAGGTCTGCCCCTAGCAACAATGAATTGAACTAACTCCTAATCCTAACTTCTAAAACGAAATTTGATGTATTTGTTTCAGAACTGAACCTATTTTGTATGAATTTCTAGATAAAACTTGCAATAGGAGGGAATGAATCAAATTACCACTGCTGAGGATTTCCACAGGCCATCTCACGACAAACTAACGCTTAACGATACACAATCTAAAAAAAAGTATAATTACGGCGAACACAGTCGTCTAACCATAATTATTTAGAATCAATCGCAACATGATTATTTTCTTTCAGTCATCTCAAATAAATATAAACATTTAAGTTGCCTATTTATCCATAAATTTTATATTATTCGGTAATTTTTATATTTGTGCTCTTTCATTCAAATCCCAAAGAATATCAAATAACTCAAAAACGGCTGAATCTATTTTAACCATTCATTCAGTTTTAAAATTATCGATACCTAAAGAGGCTAATGGGTATTCACCGTGTAATATAAAAGCCAGGGTTCGATTCCAGTACCGTTTAATTCTTCCATTTGAGTAACATGGAAATTGGTGCAGCATATTTTTCATTTACACTTTAAATTTAATGAAAATGGTCGCAAAACGTTGGTACTTGAACCGAAAAACGCCTAAAACAATGTAAATTCATTTTTCTACCGTCAATTTTCAAATACGCATCGATTTCATGCACAGACTTCTTTTAAACGCGAAAATTTTACGCTAATTGACAAGAAAACCATTTGTCGTTAGGAGAAACCCCGTTGTTGCGGATTAGTAAAATTACGTATATTGCATCGAATGACACGGAAAACGAGAAATATTTCGTGAATTTACACCCGTGATCACCGATAGTAAGGTTTAAATAAAGAAAGAATATATATAAATATGAAATTAAGATGCTTCACGTAAAATATTGGCTATAATATTCAAAGAGGTTGATTAGCCATAAATACGAACTAACAATTACAAAATCCACGTAAAATGCGATTATAAGTTCTATGTAGATATATTGGATTCTCTCTGGTCAAGTCTATGTCTTGCTTTCTCGAGTGAGTTATCATGATGGGATAGAGATCTCGGAACTAGAGAGCAACGAAGTCATGTAGGATAACGTCTTTAACCAAAGTGCTTTGGCAGAACTAGAAAGAGTTTGAGCTTCACCAAAGTTCAATGTAAATATTATAAATGATGTAACCGAAGCTAATTTAAATAATATTAACTTAATGCATATAAGTCATTTATAAAAATTCATATTTATATTACCACTTGTAGGTAATTATTATATTCGACCTCCAAGTAAAAAATAAATAATGGGAGTTATTTACCATAACTTCAGCATGTAACGATACAATAAAATTACTACCCTCAAAACCGTATGAATTACAAAATATCTTAATAAAAATTCGTATAAAAATTCGAAATATTGACCTAGGTAATTCCAGAGGTTCGAATGTCATTAGTTTTATTCTTAAATGACATGTTCGATTATTATGGATGGATGAGTGTCAGATTTTTTTAGCACACTGACCAAGAGTAATAATTTCTTCGCGAGAGAACTTACGGCATCTAAAGCGATTAAATTTAGTTATTTGGGAATCGTCACGGGAAACGATGTGCATACATTGGATGGAAAGGTAAGGTATTTTACACGAGATTTCTCAGGAGGGGCCTATACAAAAATATCTTTTTGGGAGTTATTAGCGCAAAACCTCGCCTATCGTATCGAGTTCTATGCGTCCATGTTTTCATTACGAAGGTTGTCAACACGAATTCCGCGATCCAAACTGAAGACGTCTATACGCTCATTAGTTCGTCTCACTTATGGTTCTCAGTCAGAAAATTTTCATGATGGCACGGATAAGATGATTATTTTTAATGCGAGATTATCCTGATTCTATATAGCTCCATTTCGTATTTTTATCATGTAACGTCCTAATGTTTGTTTACCCCTTCCACGGATTTGGACCGGGATTCCAGGAAATACTCAAGACAACGGTTTCCGGTCTGTTTCTTAAAATATCGTTTGTAATCTACCGACTTCCTCGATTTAAGATTTAATTATTCTCGCACGTTTGTGAATGAGTTTTGTCTCTAATATGGCTAGGCTGTTCCAAAAATATTATTGCTAGAGAATGGATTGACAAACAAGTAGTTCTAGAAATAACTAATCCGCCTACTTTCCTTTCAGTACAATTTTAATATATAACAAGTAGGGGTGTACGCAGGTTTCCCGTGATACAGAAGTGTTTTTCGTCAAATTCGCCTTAGTATAATCCTATAATAATGTATGTATTTTCTTTGAAATCAGAAAATTATTTTTCCTTATATTGTGGTAGCCCTACTTGTTTGATCCGTTCTACACATATTCAACTCGTTTTGCCATTCTATACTCGCCCTACAAACGAAATTTCATTGAAATCCGTTCAGCCAATACCTTCAAAATTCATAGTTACAGGAAAAATTCTAACCTTAATATTGTGGTAGTCCTGTTTAGTCGACCCGGTTGAAATATGATATTTTGGTTATTTATTTATATGTAGATTAATATACTATATTTAGTTAAAATCCATTAGATAAGTTCTCTAGAAATACGGGTAAAAGAAATATTATTTAACTTTTTATTGTGGTAACCTGCTCATTAGCTCCGCTTTCAACATTTTGATTTAATTATGGTATGTTGTACAAATTTAATATATAAAATTTAATTGAAATCCGTTCTGCCAATTCCTTACAAATCCTTAATTACTGAGAGAGTTTAATTTGTAATTGTGGCACCCCTGTTTGGCTGATTCGGTTTAAATATGCTAATGTGGTATTGTATTTATGTTTATACGAGTAGTCGGTGCTTACATAATGCAAGCGATTAAAAAATCACCATACACCAAGATCTAAAATCGTAAATAAACAAACGCGATCTCCAGCGCAACAGCACTTCAGTGACGTGAAGCCTATATCTATTAAATAATAAATTCCATGAGTAATAGCAGTATATTTATAATTTTTCGTGAAATTAAGGCAACTATCAGTCATTTCCAAATTCTCTGGCAATCGGCTCGTGTCCAAGTTTTCTATTTCAAGTTTCGTGACTCAGAACGCACTGTATGGGCAATAAGAATAATCGTCATTAAGACAATACCCTATACATTAAATTTATGGAAAAATTAGGATATTTTCTGTTAAGATTATGGCATCATCATCCATGCCTTTAATAAATAGGTATAAATAGGTATGACGCCATTATATTTAACAATTGAAGAAGTAAACATTTCTCAAAAAACTACGAAACACAACATTAAAATACATTTTACGTTTTACCGTCACCAGTAACGAGATGGTTCTTATATTGTGATCCCTTAAAGCCCTGGAGAAAAACAAACCTATTCGCTCCTTCCTACAGTCGATAACCCAAATTTAATCGTCATGTTTGTGCTTTCAGTAATTGCAATTATCTATGATACCCTCAATCACAGTGCGTGATGCAATTAGTGTTTTGGAAAGAATAAAATCTTACATATTATCGGAAGAAAATATTAATGATGATGTTTTCATAATATGCCTGGTTTGAAAATTAGAGTTATATGCTTATGGGAATAAACTTCATGTTAATTCAATTAAAGAAAAATGAAAAAATATATTTCCGTATCTCGAATTTTCTATAACTCGTATAATTTTTGCTTTCCTTTGAGCTTCGAGTTATAGAAGTTCCACTGTATTTATGAAAATATTTAAAAATATATTTCCATAAATTTTCTATTACTCGAATAATTATAACTTTTCCTTGAGATTCGAGTTATGGAAGTTCAACTGTAATTCGTTATGACGGCATTAACTTCCATTAAAACCATTAAATCACTGCAATCGTAACGTATAATATCAGATCCCTTTAAAAGCATTGAGGTCGTTGCCATAGTATTTAAAGATTTTCATTGCTGAAAAGAAGAAAAAATCCACACTTTTTCCGATTAAAAGCAGATATTTACGCTAATTAGGTATGTATTTCACTTCTGCCTTAAAAAATTAAGAACTCCGTTTATCCACATAGACAACTGTTCTTTTCCCGAATTCGTATCCCATTTATGAGTAATTTTAAAATGCATTTTTAGAAAGCCTTGCACTGAATCCCATGCTTTTCTTATGGGGCATTGAAATGGAACATTGGGGTTAAAAAGACCACTTAAATATAAACTTTTAATGTGATTTTCGATTTTTCTCGTCGGTTGTGCCACTCGACCTACCAACATGCCAAATTTCAGATTACTATCACTTCTAGAAGTACCTAAGAGTTTTGTGCCAGTGAGTGAGTGAGGCACAAGTAGCTATATTATTATAGACCAGCGTAATTGCCCGTAAAATATGACGGGTATGCGTAGATTAAGTATTAAATTTAAGGAACTTCCCATTCTACCTCCTTTTTTCTCTTCCTCTTTCCCATCCTCCTACCTCCCCCTCCCATCCTCCCTCCATCCCTCCCATCCTCCCTCCATCCCTACCATCCTCCCTCCATCCCTACCATCCTCCCTCCATCCCTACCATCCTCCCTCCATTCCTACCATCCTCCCTCCATTCCTACCATCCTCCCTCCATCCCTACCATCCTCCCTCCATCCCTCCCATCCTCCCTCCATCCCTCCCATCCTCCCTCCATCCTCCCTCCCTCTCCTTTCTCTCTCTCTCTCTGGAAAATTATACTAATTCTATACCACCCTTTTTCTATGTACCTTCCATTCTATATCCCTTCCTTCCTATCTCTCTCCAGACATCCCCCTCCCTCTTACTCTACATCTATATAGTCGTTCAGATAAGCAAAAGAATACAAACTAAAACCCCATCCCATTAGAATTATGTAATTTCACGAAAAATCCTACAATAATTTAAGACAGAGTCTGCGGCGCTTCGCTGTCACATTAAGTTGATTTTGATTTTTTTTAATAATTAATTTTATCAGACATATTTATTTGACAAAAGATGTAAACTTCTTTCTTTGTAAATAGAACAGAAGATTCTATTTATTATTAACCTGTATTAGGACTAAGGATAAGTATAATTTTTTTTTATTTTATTTAATTTTTTAATTTTCCAAGTGATGCGACAAATAAAAATAACTGACTTTGCTAAGTTCTTTTAAACTTCTTTCTTCGTAAATATTACACAATAAACAGACTCAACCTGGCTCAACATAGACATAAATCAACATAAATGTAAACAACCAAAATGACGTAATATCGTCATGGGGCTCGCGAGTATACACCTAATATAACCACTCGCTCAAATGAGGTGGCCATGGTAACTGATAATTCTCATTGTTTAAAAGTCGCGTTTTTACTTTCTCCATATACGTAGTATAGGGGAAAGTATTGTATTCATGAAAAAATCGACTTCGAGATTTCAACGGAAATACACGTTTTGAGGTCCCCTGAACACGTTTTGACCATTTTCTCGATGATGTCTGTGTGTGTGTGTTTATGTGATAGCTTTTAGTGGGTGCTCTAACTCAAAAACTACTAATCAGGTCAACGCGAAATTTTATATTTAAAATTTTTATAAAAGTCAAAAGAACGGATTAGTTTTTGGTAAAAATCGGTCAACCGAAAGTGGGTGTTTACTCTTGTCACTTATCCGTTATTTTGAAATATTTGCTTTAATATTTGATAAATGTAAAAATGTATTGGGATAAAGGTTGTCGGAAATTTAATTTTCTACAACCTTTGTTTGAAACATTTTCCCATATAATGCATTGTTTAAGACATATCATATATTTTTAGCTGCCACCACATCTCGAAGTCGATTTTTTTTCATGAATACGATACTTTCCCCTATACTACGTTTATGGAGAAAGTAAAAATCGATATTTCGACCTGCAAGCTTATTTTCCTTTGCTTTTAAAATTCACATATTTGACCTTCTATCTCCGGACTAGGACTCCATTAAAGACAATAGTCTTTTATCGCCTTCGAATCGAAATCTCTCGAATTTAACGTTTTGATGTCATATTTTGACAAAGTTTAGCGTTTTTAAGGAGAAATCGCCTTGCCAACGGAGTGCATTGTTCAACTCGAAATCCTATTACTGTCACATATGCTCCCGTTCCCTCCGGATCTCCATGGACCCTCCAGACCCAATTCATAGGTATCAGAGATATCTCAAAATTAGTTTTTACTTTCTCCATATACGTAGTATAGAGAAAGCATTGTTTTCATGAAAAAATTCGAAATTTCAATGGAAATACACGTTTTGAGGTCCCCTATCCGTCTGTATGTGATAGGATTTTTACTTTCTCCATATGTAGTATAGGGGTAAGTATTGTTTTTATGAACATGAAAAAATGCGCAAAAGTTGAAATGATTGTGTTACTTTATGACACAATTTTATTCGCCGAAGACGTCTGGCGTAGCCCGGACATCGCCGGGTACTTTCAGCTAGTATAATATAAGATCTATGCACTCGTATATATTACACATATGCGGGTTGAGGCAACAATTGATTCTCGAAGTTTAACAATAACAATAAGACAACATCCCGTTTAAAAGCCGATATTTTTCCAAAATATGTGATTTAAATGTTTAATATGACAGATTTCGAACGGTAGTCAGAAAAACATGAATAGAATAAGAAACTTAATTAATTTTTCTAAAACATAGTTCAAATTCGAAGATCGTACCCAATTCTTTCTAATTTTAATTTCCAAAAGAATAAAAGCCTGCAGTTTCATAGGTCGCTTTTTACGTGTTATCTTACGGGAAATAGAAATAGCCCCCCTGGAGTCGAACCTGGGTCTTTTTTTTATTTCTTTTCGTCATCTAATTTTTATATCTGAATCAAATATTCCTGCGAAATTTCAACCTTCCACCTAATCGGGAAGTTTGTTAAAACGTGTCATTGATGACGTCAGCGTTAAAACGGTCAATCAATCAGACACTTGGCTTTTATATAAGGTAATAAGTATTAAATTTGGTTAAAATTGATGTGAACAGTTCCACACAAATACGTGTAAAAATAATTTTTATCTCTTGTATTGTGGCAGCCCTGCTTTCCATACCTATCTAAACATCTTGATTTTGTTATTTTATGTTGCATGCCTACTTCATACAAAATTTCGTTGAAATCGGTTGGGCCAATTCCTTCCAAATTCATAATTACCGAAAATTTTCACTTTGCAATTGTGGTACCCCTTATGAGTCGATCCGGCCCAAATATGTCATTTTGGTCATGAATTTATGTAAATATTCTATGAACCAAATTTATTTGAAATCGGTTCATTCATGAAGATGTTAGGGGGACGGACACACACACACGGATACCGAGGCGATTTCATAAGATTTCCATTTTTTTGGAAAGTAGGCTATTAATTATATACGTGCTGGTTTTTCCCGACAACTAATTAATAACATACATTAAACACCTATCAGCGATTGCAGTGATGTAGCTACGGCTGCATAGGCCGCAGTGCAATAATTTCCTTGGTTTCCTTTCCTTGAACAATTAATCGTTTTACATTTGTGGTATTTGACTATCATAAGAAAGCAGTTAGCAGTATTATCAAGCAATGTATTCATGCCACAAACAAAAGCGATTATCATTTTTCAAATGTTAAAAAATAAGTAAACAATTGACAATGTTAGTTTCTTTTTCGGCATCCACTCTACTAAAAATTGTTGATTATTTAAGTTCAAAACGGTTTGTTTCTCATTCTTCATTGTCATATTAGGAAGGAATTTTTCACCAGGGTATAATATATTTCGTAACTGGGGTAACGTGCCGAATTAATAGAAACGCCCCCAAATGAGAAGAGAATCCTAATAAGCCGCCTTTTTTCCGATCTAATCGATGCATCAAGTCTTGTGACGCACGAGAGAATCGGTGGTGATTAAAAAATGGATTTATAACAGAATTAATGGCGGAAGTATTAATTACTCACGGATCAAACTGTTAATATTCCCTTCATTATCATGACCACCCTCTGTCGTTCCGCTACTGTCAGACCGGCCTTTCACCTGCTCCTAATTCTCCCTCCCCCAACTTTTACTCTCAAGCCAAACGGAGAAGTTACGATATCAAGAAATTCAAGATTTCAAAATATACCATGCATAAAACGTATCACAAATAAAAAAGCTGTATTTCAATTCATTTTTAAACTAAAATTTTGCTTGAAGGTTATTTCGAAAATCATCCGAGAGCAAGTTTTATTCCGTAGCTACCACACGGGCAGCCGTGCTTCAGGGTCTCCCGCGAAAGATTGAACCCCAAGGCCTTTAAATAAAATTTCACCCGGAGGCCCTCGCAGTCATAGCTACGCTACTGCTCCTCATACAATTATACAATGCACTATCTTACTTTGTAGTAATACCTACAAAAACAACGAAAAACAAGTGGAAATATAAAAATGAATTTTTATAACAAACTTTTCTATCTCTGATGGGCGGTAAAAAGGGCAAAAGTCAAAAACATTTTTCGAGAAAGCATCTACAAATTTGCAAAAATTTCTGCAAATCGGAGCAAATAAATATTTAGACTCTTCGGTACCATGTCCATATCATAAGAAGAGAATGAGACCGACTTAAGGTCTTAATAACACTCGAAAGAGGTGAATTTTCTTAACTTAGAGACAACGCAACACAATGCTGAAAAATAATTACATACATATGCCCTTTTGACCGTCCACAAAAGATATAGTTAAAACGGAATTTTCGCGCCATCCTTACCGCCAAGGACAGCAATTTCGAAAATGTAGTTGATATCGAAGGTGAAGAAGGCACGGATTCTTACTATTGAATGATTTGCTTAAACCTCAAAATTCATAATGATTAATTACATTACGTCCGTGCGCTAATGTTATTATGATTAATCGAATGTACATGTAGTCGGCATTGTTTTTCCTCGCACGAGTTTCAGATGGTTCTGTTCATTTGATATTATTACTTTTCCATACGCCGTAAACAAATTTTCTTGTAAATGCCGACAGCGGTCCCATCCCCGCCAACGGTAATTTTAATCGATCGATATTTTTTTATCTATTGCAATGATTAACAATTTTGTTTACTTATTATTTCATCAATGTGAAAAGTGATTCAAAGTATTTTTCACTGTGAAAACTATTCAGTGTTTAATAAAATAATTTAAAAGTATAATTGCCGAGAATTATTCTTGAGGGCGCTGTTGTCGAGAGATACTTTTAAGTAGGTACTGTTGCAACTTTTAAGTAGGTACTGTTGCAATCATATTCATTCCAGTGTACGGACAAAGCCATGCACTGGACACATCAGATTTTTTAAAATATAGAGCCGACGTAAAGCTAATTGCGACCGAGAGATTTTCTTTACGCTCGTTTTCGAATGGAAAGTAAGACCGAAGTTAATCTCGTAATCCTAAACTGAACCGACTTGTGGATGGGGAGACGCTCGGTGGTTATAAAAAATATTAAAAACTGTTTCGGCGGCGAGTGACGAAAAACAACGAACCCTTTATTACATTCATCCTCGCGCTTGTATAACAGTCGTTTTATTCGTTAGCCACATTACGCGTGCGAATTTATCCGCGGCCAACTTTATCGATTCCATCGTTCCTAATTTATCGGAGTTGCATCGGAGGAGGTCCGGGGCGGGGGAGTCCCGTAAGCCCTATCTCCCTTTCTCCATCTCCCTCTCTCAATCTCCCTCCCTCTATCTCCCTCTCACTATCTCCCTCCCTCAATCTCCCTCCCTCTATCTCCCTCTCTCTATCTCCCTCCCTCTATCTCCCTCCCTCTATCTCCCTCTCACTATCTCCCTCTCACTATCTCCCTCCCTCTATCCCCCTCCCTCTATCCCCTCCCTCTCACTCCCTCCATCTCCCTCCCTCCATCTCCCTCTCTCCATCTCCCTCCCTCTATCCCCCTCCCTCTATATCCCTCCCTCTATCTCCCTCCCTCTATCTCCCTCCCTCTATCCCCCTCCCTCTATCTCCCTCCCTCTATCTCCCTCCCTCTATCTCCCTCCATCTCCCTCTCCTCGCTAAACATTTGCGACCGCTTTCCACCGAGGCTGGTGTGTTACTCTCTGCGCTTAATCTCTTTCTGCGAACGGATCGGAGAGCGGGTGCCGAAAGGTTGAGACTCATCAGCCGTGTCCCGCACCATCCCCCTTTCCCCTCGTCTATCCCCTTTCCCTCCTCTTCCTCCCTCTCTCCTTTATCCTCTCTCCCTCACCCACGGCACAATTTGGATTAGCCAAGGAGTGAAGAGGAGCTTGTAGAGGGGGAGGGGGTCACTGGGCGAGTTGGTCGGAGGAAGGGTTGGGAGGTGTTGGGTCCACACAGGATTTGTGATATGGAGATAGGGCGCGTCGCTTGGGGATCCGTGGGGTGGAGGGATGCAAATTGGAGCTGGGTCCCGTGGGAGGAGGAGGGAGGGTTTTTCCCTACGGCGCATAGGCTTTCGTTGCAGATTTCGACCTGGCTCTCTCTCTCAGGTGACGGTATATATTCTGAGTTTCCCGGGTTATTCACTGCCAGGGTTACCAACTATCCGGTGTGCCACGGAGCAGATTGTTTATCTCTCGGGATTTTTTTTAGGCTTAAGGACGAAAAGCAAAGGAGGGGAAAATTTGGAGAGACAAGTTCGATGTGGTTGCCCCGTCGTTCCTTAACGGGCGTTGGCTTTTAACTTCGATAAACATTTCTTATCGTTGCGAAACATACCAGATAGGTAGGTATTCTTCGGCCATGTGCTTGGACTTGGAGAAGGTCGTCACCAGGAGGACGGGGTTAATTACTGTTATATTGAAAGTAAAGGCGGAGAAATTAGTGGCATTTGATATTCGGAAGGTGGAAAGCGGCAGAGGACGTTACATCAACTCCTTAGAATTAGATAGAAAATTTCATCCGGAATGAATTAGAAGAACGCGAGCGTGGTTTGTAACCAAACAAAGCAAATATTTTTAGAATGTAGAAAATGGTTAAAATTAGGACCAAAGCGATAACATTTCAATCTACCGTCTATTTCAATTTATGGAAAACAAAGGATATCTGTTCTAGCAGACGGCTGGTGAAGATCTCAGTTATGTAACATCTAGGTTGGTAGATATCTCGTTTAATAAGAATGCACATTATTTCAACAGAAAACCATAAAGACAAAAGCAGACAAGTACAACCTAATCGAAGAAAAATATGCGGAAAATAAGAAATACTTAGTTTATTGAAGATATCGACGTATGGACGTCCCAATTGAAAAAGGGGATAGTATGACGAGCCATTGATTGCTTATGAGATGTTTAGGGTGCAACTTCTGGAATCTCCTCCGCACGTCTTCAATTTCCTCCACATTTGGAACTCCTCCCCTGTTAAACCCATTCCCACTCCAACTCCCCTGCACTTTCTCCGCTTCTCATTCTAACAACCTTGTCACCCCTCCCCCACCTTCCTCCACCTCCTCCCACCCTTCCCACTCTCTCCCACCCCGCCATGGCTCCTCCCCCTCTCTCAACCGGTCCCTCCCCGCCCTCTACCGATCCCTCCGCTCCCTCCCCCCGAGGGCGAAAGAGATCCGTTCGATCGAGGGACACTCATTATCGGGTCAATGAGGTCGAAGGGCGAATCTCCCGCCCCTGCGTACCCTGATGGGAATACGGTTTGATTTGCACGCGTTGACCGGAAAGAAGAGGTCGTCAAGTCACCTAGGGGTGAGCAGAGGTGAAGATACGCGATGGTCGGAGTCGAGAGCCCTCGGATACGGGTGACGGGAAAAGATGAGGGAGGGAGGTTAACGTCGAACAATTGTAACCGCAGAGACGATTGATCCGATAAATATTCCGATTACAATGACAGGTACAATGGTCTCCATCCATTTTCGGGATTCATTCTTTCGGTCTTTGTTTATTTATCTTCATTACCTCCACAACACCGCCACTTAGACCTTTTACCTCGCGAAAATTAGCAAATACAAACGCAAAAATCGACCCTCAGAGGATAATTGGAGGGGAGGCAGCCATGCTACACGGTAAACGAAGCGCCCATTATAAAGCAATGAAGTGATTTTTTGTTGCTTTTTGATACTTTAAGATAGGTAATTTCAGCGTAAATCTCGTAATGATAAAAATGACATAACTAATCTAAAAGAAACCATATCTCCGTATAAGTGGAATTTCATTTCGCACCCTTTTATATTATTCATCACATATAATTAAGTTTATGAATGGATTTTTATGGATAAGAATTTAAGGCAATACAAAAATCTACTATTTAAAAAAGAAATGATAATGCAAAATTAAATGTCCGTTGTTGTTACAAGCTAGAAGTTGACAAAGCATTCTTCTGCAGTTATGAGTATTTGCTTGTTTAATGAGCGATTATAATGGATGAAATTGGCATCAAAGAGAGCTCCCTAACTTACAGCTGTCCCTGCTTTATTCTCCATATATTTTCCTGTCTCTCTCACTTCAACTTCTTACTTCCATGGAAAACCAGTTATTTCTACTTCCCTCCCCTTTCATATCCTATTCCCAAATCACTACCTCCATTTCTTCCACTTTCTTCTCGCCTTTCTGACATTTTCTATTTCTCTCTCTCCTATCTGCACGCCCTCTCATTCCTTCCCTCTTTCTTCCTTCCTTCCTTCCCTCTTTCTTCCTTCCATCCCCTCCTCTTCCATCCTTTCTCTCTCCCTTCTCCTTTCACTAAGAACTCCGTCCACAGCTTCTCTTCCCTAAGGGAAGAGAATCTCACCGCCATAAATCACAAGCCGAATATCTTTTACGGGGCAGTGCATCGGGATTCCTCCGAGGAAGGGAAGGCCTCCCTCAAATCTCCCTCCCCCACCTTCACCACCACCACCAAAGCCAGCCACCAACTCTTTTCGGGTCAACCATCTAACAACCACCGCTTCGAACCCCTCTCCCCCGCTCCGATTCTCTCCTACGTCTTCTTCGCACCGAAGGCGATAGGTGATGTGTGTGGGTATGTATGTATGTATATGTATGTATGTATGTATGTATGTATGTATGTATGTATGTATGTATGTATGTATGTATGTATGTGTGTATATATATATATATATATATATATATATATATATATATAACCCCCTACGATGAAGAGAGAGAGCGAATTACCCCCTAAGACCTCGGAGAGTGCCTTTGTCTTCAAGTTAGCGTCCCCATCAAGTCCCTTTGGGTGTAGGGGAATGCGGCGAGAACCAGAGCAAGAGATAGAGAGAGAGAGGAGGGTGAGTGGTCGAGAGGAAGGGAGGAGGAGAGGGGACAATGGGGAAGGGGAAAGGGGTAAGGAGTTGGGGATACACAAGTTGGCGAGGATCGGTTGGCATTCGAGAGAGAGGTGGAAAGAGGGAGACCCTAAGGCGGGCAGTATATCACCAGCGAGGACGGATCTTGGTCGTCTTTTTAGGCGTGGAAAAGGTGAGAAGGAGAGGGGGAGGATGAGAAGGGGGAGGATGAGAAGGGGAGGAGGAGAGGGGGATGAGAATGTGATGTGGTCTCGTGGTGGCGGAGATAGAGGTATGTGGGCAGCGGCGGCGAAGGGTAGCTCCGGCCACGAGATGTTCTCGTTCCGCGCTAAACCGGCAAAAATATAACATAATGTAACTGGCGATTAAGACCGGATGCGAATATGGAAACCAAGTAACCATGACGCTATAAAAAAGTGCGATGCCAGTAGTGCTCAAAATTTCGTCTCGCCTAAGATACAAAGCGCAAAATAAAATAAAACGAAATCCATGAGTGACATCGCCGTATGCTCCGGATTTGGAATAAAAATTGACTCCACAATTTCAATGTCACCGTTTGAAAAGACGTATTGTAAAGCGGTAAATATCGGGGCGATTTACAGAGGAACCTTGACTCTGGACTCGGGTAAATAAGCTAGAAATTATTTATCATTCGCTAACTACCTAAACGATACCCATTTCCATTGAAGATGTAGATCGCTGTTAGCTTCCAACTCGAGTGCATTATTTTGTGAAGCATGGGTGACGATTCGTTCTGTTCCACCATTGTGGGTTGCATACTACTTTTTGTAATGAATAACAACTAAGGAAAGATGAAAAATGTGCTTAATACTATAGTAAAGAGATTTTGAATTGGACTCGGATATAAGTTCGATACTCGCAAAATACATAGTATAGACATACATAAAGTGACCAACCGTACTGATTCATTCAGTACTGTACTGATTCTGACCGTATTACACTGATCGACCTTCTCCACCGATATTTGTACTCATTTAGGAATGTTTTATTTATTTTTTATTAGCTCATAAACAGCCGTAAATGGCCTTTTACAATGAGCGTAATAACGTTAACAAAGACGAACACATACAGCCATGCCCGAGGCAGGATTCGAACCCGCAACCCTAGCATTGGGAGCCAGACACGCTAACCACCCCTCTACCAAGCCCGGCTTATTCCTTATTCGATATATTACCTTAATACGGTAACTAAGGTCACATATCAGTATTTTGATATCCTCGATTTCTGCTACTATCATTTAAAACGCTGTTTTCGTGCCTGCATGATTAGCTTAAAATGGCACTCCGTGATAGACTGAACTTTTAATTCGTAAAAAAAAGGATACAAATATTTTTATTGAAGTGCGAAATTTTAGAAAAAGAATTTTGTAACGATTTGCCACATTTATTCAGACAGTAATCCCGCATTTGGTGCTTTTTATGGACAACAAAAGCCAACTGTACTGATTTGAGCTCCGAAATTAATGATAACGATAAGCATACAGTAAAAAGACTTGAAGCATCAATAACGTGGAATGCAACATCAAACGACAAAAAAGGTAGAAAAATGTTGAAATCTGTATCTTCTATCGTAGGTATACAACATTTTTCACACGCTCACTTTATATATAAACCAGTATTAAAATTACGAAATCAAAATTAATAATGAGTATCATTGCGAAACATACTTGCGTCCATTTGTAGAGTAGCTAGCCAATAGGACTTACATTGGCGTTTGCCTCAAAAACAATTCCGCGCCGCGAGGATCCGAACTTTTATTTCATTCATAACGGCTCACTTTTTAAAGAAGCCTTTTGTTGTCGAATACTACTAACACGACGGGTGCAGGCAATTCCTCCAGGGCAGCAACAACACAAGATCAAAGTTGTTAATTTGCTAAATAAGCCCGTGTTCCCCAATCGGCATGGGAGGAGGTTCGGTGGCTCCCTCTCTTCCTCCCTCCGCCACTCCCCTCTTCTGCGAGGTCCTTCCTCCGCGGGGCTTTAAAAACCTCACCACCACCTCTCCCTCTCAGGAACTCCCATTCCACACCCTTTGAGAGAAGGAGGGAGAAAGAGAGGGAGATAGAGAGGGGGGTGAAGTTAGCTTGCCTAAAACTTCGCCGCGTCACGTAAAATAAGACAAATTCCTATCATCCTCCACAGTCCACACTCGGCCCGAATTCCTCACGAGGCTCTTTGTTTCCGAGACCCAAACTCCGCCCTACCCGTATCGATGGCATCCGGAGAGGGGGTAGAGGGGGCGGGAGGGGAGGGGGCGATGCCTTTGCGATCCCCCCTCTGTCCCAGCCGCCTGAGGCCGGCGAGGATGAGGGGTTATAGGAGGGCGCGCGAAAGCCGTGAGGAGGTTGCCAGGGCAGCTGGGGGCGTCGGCGCTACAGACTTGTCCCCCGACCTCTCTCTCTCGCAGGGGTCTCAAACACGCATTAATTTACTTCATACCTTACTATGCTATGGGCCAAGCTCAAATGTATTTCTTATAGAAACTTTCAAATAAACCTTTGTAAAAACTAAGAAATTCACTAAGTACATTAAAACCAGAACTTTCAAAATATCTGCAGTTTATTGCACATTGCGTAGTTGGGGTACAGAAGAATAATGGTGTCTAAGCAGTGGCGTACCGGAAAATGTGTGCTCCCTTCCTCCCCCGCCAAAACACAACGGAAGTCCCGGAAAAAAAATTAGGGGCCTCACGAAGAAAATATGGGTCCGCTTTGGCCATGGGCCCCCCGCCGCGTGGAGGTTGCGGGGGTGTCCGCTACGCAACTGGGTTTAAGCTATCTCACGCTACAAATGGAAGAAAAGAGAGAATTTCTCAAGGAATATGAAATTGTGTGAGGACTGGGGTAAACCTGTAAGTTAGAATGCGGCCCGCGTGCTTTCATGTGTCCCGCACACATATGTGATTTTGAAATCCCTGGTCCGACATTGATGCACTGCCATTCAATTAAATTCTTTCGGTTAACTCCTATGCTTTAGCCGTGATGACAGAAACCATATAGGTACCTCTCCGAAAGCAGTGCCAAAGAGTTAAGCCAATGGAAACGCCGACGGAAATGCGGTCCATAAAGAATGGTCCCTTTATTTGTCGATGTTTGCCTTTCTGCTAGAGATTTCCAGCTCCTAACGATGGTGTGGAAAATTCCGAACCCTAGCTGCGTCGGATATTAACCTAGGAAATTAAGGGTCTGAAAAAGGTATTGAAAATCCTTCGCTGTTAAATTAGATATGACCAGATTCTCTTTCCTGAAGGTGCCTATGGCAATATGGTAAATGATTACTCCCGCGTGCAAGATTGCGAGTTACAAGAGGTTTCTTAGCTTTAGGGGTGGCAAGAAATTTAAGCGATTTTTTAAATAAGGAGATTGCCTTCTTATTTTTCTTTGACAAATTTCCAATAATATCTCGTAAACATAGCTGTAAATTTTAAAAAAATCGTAACGGTCATTCGATAAATACTTGGTAGAATTCTCGGATTAAAGTTGTTTTTAAATTTTTATTGGTGTATTCCTGAGGTTAAATGAAAAAGAGTGAGTACAAAATTATTCTACTAGTGCGAATGCAGCATACGAAACAGAATAAAAAATACAAACATGACTCAATTATGATGCTTTATATTGAAATAATAATTCGGGAAAACTACATTTGGACAATGTATATTTATTTTCAAGTTGTAATTAATGCGAAAGCAATCGCAGCTCAAATTATTTCTCAAGTTATTTGCTATATTTCCCCCCCCCCCCTCCCCCCCGCTTTGGCTGTGCCACTGCAGGAGAGGAATACTACCACGTAAACCTGTTAAGTGTTCAGCCAATTTGTTTATATTTCATTTCGTTTACGTTTTTCTCCACCTTATATTTATTTTTATCATATTATTATCTTCACCGTGGTCTCCACCATTATTTATTAGTGGTTATGGCAGTTTAGCACCGAAACAAAAAGATCCTCCAGATAATCATTTTAAAAGGGTTTGCAATGTGTTCTGAAAAGGAATGCAACGCCATTTGCCTCGCTTAATTCTATTTATAGAGTAACGACTCGATGAATTAAAGTTATGCCTAGTTGGAAAGTGTCCCTTCTCGTCAAATCATCCAAACATTCCGCTTAAAAATAAATCGTATGCATTTCAAATTCACCGCTTCAGAGGTCGCCATTCTGGTTGGATTCTGATTAAAACGTGGCTGAGAATAGACAATCATCGTACGCCGCCGCGTTTAAACATCCAAATCATGAAATTTACATTTTGTCGGCTTCGAGAGATAGATTGGCAGAGAGTATAGAGTCATGTACTCGAGTTGTAGGTGCGAATCTTCTTTTTGCCTCACCTTATTTAGCGCAGTATTTGTAATATTAGTTGAATTTTATTTAGCTCGCATAGATGAAACGATGTCAAATGATGCAATCATTTTTTGTGTCCCTCGACATGCTCGATGTCCTCCACTGCCACTATTCAAATCGCAACCATCGCCTTCCCAGAATTTCTCTTCCTCCCGTTTCGCATATTTCCCGGATATATTCTTTGATAGTCTTCTCTGACATTCACATCCTCCTCAAAATTCTTCTCTAATTATTTCATCCTTTTCGTCACGTCGATTGAGCTTCTTTAGTCTACGACTCGGCCTAAAAACGCGTCAAACTACACGGAATCAGTGTGAGAATGACCCCATTCTGAGATTAGATATGCTTCAAGGCAGAGCGGATGGATTTGAAAATCAAATGCGTACAGTAAAAACGCACGCAAAGCGCATTTTAGCAACGTGTTTTCAGTATTTCGGGAGATTTTATTTGTACACCAACTGACTTGCAAGGCAGTCAATGTTCAGCGAACACGGCGGTGTCCGAGAAAAAAATCCGACGTTTAATTTCGCGTGCTCTATCGGGTGCTTTAAAGTCCACTCGGTGACAAAATAATACCACAAAAATAATAATCCAGCGACCAACTTTCAGCACGTCGCGGCCAGAGCCGGTTCGAGCTATCAGCTGACCTAACTAAAGCTGACTATTCCCGGGATTAGAGTGAACTTTCTAAAGAAGCAGAGTTGACTTAAGAGATAGCATCTCTTCATCAAAAGTCACGATCACGAAAAAATATGGGAGATCGATCGATTTTAGAAAATCATTATAGAGATTTTATTTTCATTGGGATTTGAAGAGAGCGCGGTGGAAGATCCGATTTAGTGATAATTTGTTGCATTGTACATACCCGCTGAAAACCCATCAAATTGGTGAATTCCAAACTTTTAAGCAGAATTATAGACTTAAATTCCAAATTTCCTTCCCACTCGACTTAGATGTAATTGCAATTAAGCGATAAATCAATAAAGCGATCATAAAAAATAAATACGAAACACGCAGTCAACATTTATTCTGAATTAACCAATCGAATTTCTATAAATAAACAAGTGCGCAAGCTTTCCTCCGCCAAAGAAGTCTCGCGCAGTTTCCTCCTGGTGCTCTTATCTGCTCCACCTGACATTAATGAGAGGATGAACACAAGCCGCTGCATCGTTTTTTTGCCTAGTAATCCCGACTCCGCGCTATTTCACTCCCGTTAAAGGGCTTTTTACTACGCTCTTCCTTCCCGCCTTCCCTTCCCCTCCTCTTCCCCCACCCATTTCCCCTCCTTTCCCATTCAGACTCCCCCTCCCGCTTCCTCACGCACCCGCGCCGAAGGGGGACGCTCCTCCCTCGAGACGCCGGAGGAGGGGGAGGCAGTAGGAATCATCGGAGACCCGTGCCCTGACCACCATGACGTGTCGGACCGCCTCGCGGCTGGCTTTTTGCAGCCGCATCGAGTGGCCGAGTGTGTGTTTTATGGGGGACGACACTCGGCGGTAATGGGCGCCCCCTTCCATCTCTCCCCATTCCATCCCTCACCCTTCCATCCGATTCCCGAAACCTCCCCTCCCTCCCTCCCCGCCGATCCTCACTCCTCTTCTCTCCCCCGCGCGTGTTTCGTCTTTAGGGGAGAGGGTGCAGAGTGGGGAATGTCCGACCCTCCGCTGTTACGCGTCATGAAGAATAGCGGGCCCTGCGAGTCATTCATCGGGGATCGGTCGCTCGTGGGACGAAACGTTTTGTTAATTTTCGCATCTATAACACCCCACAAAACTCCCTCTGAATCTGGCTCGGAGTTGCTACGGGCTAGACCAGATTGAGTTACCCTCGGCAAGATAGAATATTTTCATGTGATAACCAAGTTAAAATACAAATAATTCGCGCAAACGACACGAAAACTTTCAACGAATTAGTCTCCGACTTCGAGAAGCAGCATGTTTCCCTTCCAACGTTATGGTCGCGGAGTCTAATGCCGAAAGCAAGAACGCATTTGCTCGCCATTGGTTAATATGTTCATCGTGAAAACTCGCGATTTCGTTTGCGGTATAACTGAAAATAAATAAATATAAATAAACGGTGGTATTTCAGATTCCAATCACAATGAATGTATAGTGAGTTGCCTAGTTTTAAGGATATGAATCAATGTGCCAACCGAGATGTTATATATGCCAGTAGACAAAATGAACCGCTGCCATTTTAACTGTAGGTAAATGATATCACTTATCATGAAAAGCAAATATATAATCTACTATGGTGTGACGCCAGTTTCAAATGAAAAGTATATATTTTGTCTCTTGCGGCGCCATGAATGCAGTTAGAAATTTGAGTTGTGGCTTGGAATATCTTATGGTTATAGAATGTTTTTTTCAATTAAATATACGCAGTACTCTAAATTAGAAGAACAAAGCGTTGGAAGATGCCAGGAGAAAATGCGTTAAGCAGATGGAGTTTCAGAAGAAAGCCCCAATTTATTTTAATTGAATTGAATATTAGATCATCAACGAAATACGATTGCAGCTGCGTAATTTAGTTAACTTTTTATCCATAAATCAATTTAAATAGATAGGTTAGTGAAAAGAAGAAATTATTTTAAGTTTAGTGAACAAACGAACTTCATACGACGTCATCCCATTTTCGCAAGCGATAAAATATCGGAAACCGAGTAAAAGACCAAAAGTTGATCAAAGGAAATAGAAATATGCTCGGTCGCATATTTAAATCAACCGACTGCGAGCACGCGTTTTTACGGAGTAATTCATATTTATATTCTCCGCAAGATTCGCTCTAGCATAATTTGATCGCGTCTTCTAACCATTCAAATGCAAAAGAAAAATCCTCCACTAAACGATTTATAGTTCTTCTCTCCCTCTTCCTAAAGTCTTCTTTGCCCTTCTTTTCACACCTCTCTTACCACTCCCTCAACCCACCTCCCTCTCTCCCCCAATCTCTCTTCTCCTCTCTCTCCCCCCCCCCTCTCTCTCTCTCCCTCTCTCTCTCTCTCTCCCTCTCTCCCCCCCTCTCTCTCTCTCCCCTTCTCTCTCTCTCTCTCTCCCCTTCTCTCTCTACAAATTCTCTTCCAACCGCCATAAGCGCTTCTTCTCTCCATTGACCTCGCGTGGAGAGATGCATCGATCCTTGCCCTCCTCCAATCCCTTTGGCGAGTGTGCTTAGAGAGGACAGAGAGAGGGGGGAGAGAGACAGAGGAACAAGGGGGAGAGAAGTAGAGAGAGAGAGCGCTCGCAATTGCAATGGGAAGGCACGCAAAAAAGAGGGTATTATTCCCAACCGGAGATTTTCTCGCTTACCATCCGCCGATGGAAAATGTCTTTGCGAATCGATTTGGACAAACTCGGCCGCGATTCCAAGAATTACTCGCAGTTTTCCGATCCTTGATGCGGTTCTGCCCTTCACTCTCTCCGCTTTGGACGTATTACACAGGCAGACTCGTCTACGAGATTAACCTACGTGCAAGGGAACGGGCAGAATTGATACCGGGGCGATGGAAAGAGATTCTGTTAATAGTAGGCGGAAGGAAAAATTAATTTAGAAAAAAGAATCGATCTAACCTCTGCCATGCTCCAGTCACGGAAACCTAAAATAATAAATTGCGAATCGTTTGAACAAAAGCGCTACAAAGCGTTTTAAAATATAACTTTTCTTCCGACATTCCACGCGATATTATCAGTCGTAATCTTGCAGATTTGGCGCCTGATAAATACAGATAAAACACGGCAAATTTCTTCGTTTAAGTAATGGGAATTAATACGGTTTAATTCTATTCGCGAACTTTGTTTAACTACACATTTAACGGAAATGGATAAAATAAAATGATAGAATGCGGCATGATATGATAAATGCCTAGGAGAATTTTCATCCCTCGCATTGCTTGGGCACACGTTCAAGCTTCGCTAACCCTGACCCAGAAAGAATAGAGAGGCCGTAAAAGTTTACAATCTTCAGAATAAAGGCTAAAGGGCTTATTTAAAAAAATCGTTAAAAAGATCGTCGGTGTTTGGGACAAAAAACTGATTTAATAACCACCAAGGATAGCTAGTTTATAGCTGAAACGTGCATGAGGTTTACTCACCCGTTTGACGGCTGGGCCTCAATTATCATTATTACTACGGCAGCAATAAAATGAACTTGAAAATTCATTCTTGGAAATAAAGAGCGACTTGAAATTTTGTCGCACAAGTTCCGAATACATACATCGACTTGTGTGTAAGTTGTAGAATTTAGCCGTCGGGCAGTTCATATTGGCACAATCAGGGGCGGCCCGAGGAATTTTGGCGCTACGGGCGAGATAGCACTCCAGCGCCCCCTCCGTTAATGTTTATTGAGACATTTACAAAGTATATGTTAATGTATCCTTCGCTCTGTAATGGTAATGAAAAATTAAAAGTAATGACATCAAGATTCCAGCCTGTTTCCCGATATAAATAGGTATCCAATATGTATTCACTTGCAAGTAATGCATAGATAAATGATCGGGATAGCGCCCCCAAAACTTTGGCGCCCCGGGCAGCCGCTCGGCTCGCCCTTAGCTCGGGCCGGCCCTGGGCACGATATTTGTTTCTGAGACTTGTTTTCCTTTTGAAAATCACGATTAACCCATCTTCCTTCTCGTCTCTACTTCTATCGTATTATTTCTCGATGGACCCGCATTTTCAGAATCCGTAAGAAACATGACAGTAGAGGGACATGGGAAATGATGAAAAGAGATTGAGACGTGGAAACTAGTGAGGAGAGAATGATCGAAGCTTCACATAAAATCGGCCAGCGAATCTTTAAAATATTTATGCAATATTTTAAAGGGTCATATAGCGGATAAAAATTCAAAATCGACGGGGAATCGAACTGGGATCTCCCGATTACCCATTTATTTTTAAAGGTAAGAGACAAGGTAACTGCCAGGGAAGAGATAGAAGAAAAGGAGAGAGGAGGTACAGAGATAGAGGAGAAGAGAGAGCGATAGAGTACGTGGCGGATGTTATTTTCTTACGTTCAGCGAATATGGCATTCAATCTTCAATGAGGTTTTCATTCAAATCGGTTTATTTTTACTCGTTACATTTCCTTTCGCTCCGGCAAGGAAAAAATTCCACGACGCCTTCATCTACCGCTCGTTTTATTCTAATTAATACCTCGGCTTGCTCAGTTGCGCGATCGTGACCTTGGAGGAACGTAATAAGAGCATTATTAATGCCCTGGCTTTCCCGTGACCCACCGAAGGTGCGCTCTATTCCCGCAGAGCTCTATAATAGAGATCATCTTCCTCGTAACAACAATGAATCTTTGAAATCCAACTTATATCGGCGTAACCTCAAAAACTTTTCTCTCTCTGGCGGAAATTCTATTGCACTAGCAATCCTTATCCCACGAAACACGATATTTTTCTTCTGTCACGTCAGAGAAAGGCCATTCGAGGTGCGGCGTAGGCACTACAAGTTTTATTGAATTTTCTCAAGTATTAATACTAAAGCGGACGAAGTCTAACTTAAGCTCCAACAATCAGAAAAAATTAAGGCTCCTAAAAAGGGCTCCAGTGAATCACCGAACAGTTAATGTTGCTACATCGTGCACAACCGCAGTCCCTGCCTTTTCCTTCGACCGTTTATCGCTTATGGCTTCTGGATGGCGACCGTATTGTCACCCTTGGTGTATAGGCGAAGGTCATTGAGTCACGAGCACACGCAAGTGTACGCGAGCATCCGCCGACACACGCATACGTACATACCTACACAGAGGCATTCATACGTGCGTACATGTATGCACGTGTATTAATCACTAGTAAATATACATAAATGCGCAATAACATACATTATTCGCTAATTTTTTTACGTTAGCGTTTGCTATGAGAAAATGCTACTTGAAAATAGCAATGATTGTGCCATATTTATGACGGCGCATTTTCCTAATTCATGCACCGAGCGCTTCTCCTAATTTTGGGTGTTTCAACCAACCTCGGAGAGTCAATCGGTTGACCAGATGGTTTACGGCACGTCAATGACCAAACAATTTGCTCTCAACTCACCGTTTCGAGCTGGAGAGCGCCGTTCGAACAAGCACAGAAACATTACGCAGCGATCATCTTTCGTCCCTTTAAAAATAACAAATGTGAATTTTCGAACATACGGAGAATATCTTAGGTGGTGGCACGAAAATTCAAGACGGAAAATTATATGGAATAAATCCCTTAAACCGGTATCTGTTGTTTTATTTTTTCGCCTTTCGCTTGTAACTTCTGAAGCAACTGGAGAAAAGTACCTGCCACCTTTACTGCTGTGTGGGAGCTCGACATTCCTTCTCGCTGGCTCGGTAGGTGATGTTTAACAAACGGCGTTGGCGTCCCAAGAATCCCCCGCGGATTCATAAAGTGATAAGTTGCCACTTTCCAACATTAAGAATACATCGCTCAACTTAAAACTCCATTATTCTCGGTTTCCATCTGCCAAAGAGGCAAGCGTTTCTCTGCGTAACGTTTTACGCTTAAATTTCCTCAGAAGCGTATCGCGGGTGACGCAATGGCCATTAACGGCAAAAGTGCTTTGGCTCGGCCTCTTCAACGAGAAAGAACATGTTCCATTCATGAAAAATATATTATGCAAATTAACCGAGCTCTGGACTCCTTACGGGTGGTTTTGTTGCTTGAAATATGAAGTAGACGGGGAATATTTACGACAGGAGTGGCGGTATATCTTCTGAATTTCGGGTCAATAGTAACCTACATGGTCGGTTTTTTGCATTTACAAATTTTGATTTCCCATGCTGATAATTTTAAATCTTGGCATGATGTAATGTGTCTTTAAAGACTTCGAAAGCCCAGAAGTCACTCCAACGCAATTTCTCTATTAAATAAAATTGCTCAATAATGATGTTTATTCATGCAACTATGCGCACCATCTGGTCTTTATCAATTATCAGTACTTTATTCAGCCGTGTAAGAAGCTGACATAAAAGCCCACTTTTAGGAGAGCGCTTGCTTGCCTTGCATAACCATTCAATTTAAGCCTTGTTGTGCATTAAAGATATAGCTTAAAGTAACGTCAAACAGTAAAGTATGTTATAAACACATTTCATAGTAAAACATCCGCAGTTTATTCATTCGGAATATTTCTGGGAGACAGTCGAAGAATTTAATGGAACAGGCGATTCTCACATTTTATATGGAAAATCAATCAATGGAACGTTTTACCGAATTTAATGGAAGAGGGCGTGAAGGGGAAGGGAGAGAGGAGAAGAGAGGTTTGGAAGGGTTTGCGGGAGGAGGAAGAGGAGGAGAGGGAGAACGCGGAGAGAACAGAGCCTGTGTCGAGAGAGTTTTTGCTCAAGTACTGAGGGAGGTCGAGGAGGTGTAAGAGGTAAAAAGAGGTGGGATTAACGAAGGAGGAAGAAGAGGGATTGGAAGAAGAGGGGGTGGAGGGGGAGGGATCGAATGGGTTCGGGTGGAGAAGGTAGAAACGGAGGGAAATAAGAACTGCGGGAGTCAACTTCGTCGGAATTTGCAACTCTTTCGCAAAACCGTAGGTTGAAATGTTTCTATACCTATGACCTCAAAAATTCACTCGAAATCCATACCCAAACAATAAGCAATCCAGTTGCGATTAAACTTCTCATTTATCTCAAGCCCCAAAAAAACCGTGAACGTTATAACTGAAAACATTCTGTTGCAGTCGGTAGGCACAGGGATTCTTAGCTCCTCCCCGATATGAAATGCATCCCGTCCACTGGATGAAATCCCAACTTGGCTCCTTGGCGGTTTCGAATCCGGCCGATGGCATAGTTTCATGCGATCCTCTTTGCAATAGCTATTACGTCGAAAATTTGTGAAATCTGTTCAAGTCATTTATTTTCTATAGTTATTATACTCATTGTGAGAGCCCGGTAGCTAGTGAGCTAGTTAAACTTAAACATATTAAGCCACATGTCGTGTTCAACATCACAATGCAGGCCAGTGAAGACACGTTGAAGGTGAAAAATGCGCAATTAGAGCATTTACTTAATTTAAGCGTGTACAGAAGTTCATTTCAATTCATTTAAAAAGAATACAATACGTCCGAGATATCACTGGTTCCCAACTAGGGTTGCCAATCTACAGCTTTTGGGCCGGAGATCTCCGGGTCTTCGACATAATCTCCGGTCTCCAGGTGAGTAGCTCAATTCTCCGGTTCAATTTCGATTACAGTGGAAAGCCATTTTTATAACTTTTTTGCCTTTTTATAAATGATTTGAATTAATATAGTTTCCTCTTTAATTTCGATTGTATTTTCGTTCGAAGGCTTTTGTGGTGTTGCTGACTTGAATTTAAAATGTCATTTTAAATTGACCAACGTGGTGACCACCCGGAAGATGAAGCCTTCGATTGTATTTTGTTTTATACAAAAAACTTGAAGCGTATTTGTTGATCATCCATACTCTACAAACTGCTTTATCTCTGGATCAGCAATATAACACCACTACGATGTTGATTAGGGCACTGCAAAGAGGAGTTGTGGAATAGTGTAATACATTTTTATCCTTTCTTTTCTTCAATTTTACTATTCGGAAAATGGGGAGATCTAGTCTTATTCCATGAGACTCCAAGTGAAGTAGGAAAAATTGGTATGCCTAGATTCTGATGCAATTAAAATATCTTTCCTTTGATCTTACATAATACCCCAATGTTCAATAATTTTAGCCAATTCTACTTTCATATATCGTATATTTAATTCCTCTTAGGATTCTTCTAAAGCATCAAGGTTTCAAGCAAACTCCGATTCATAAATATCTTAAAGTAAGCAACCCTTAACACAATCTCCGGTTCATGATGATCTAAATGTTGGCAACCCCATTCCCAACATATACCAATATAGACCTGGACTATGTAGGGCTGTAAGATTGTGGAAGATTTAGAATTAAAATAGATAGGGAATTAAGACACGCTAATAACTGTCAATATTCCACTATTTTTTTCCATTCGCTTAATTCGTAGTTGTGAATATTTTATAAATATTTAATTTAATTTATACTCGAGTACAAAAATCAGTGAAAAAACCGTATTTTAATCGAATTTTATAGGTATATAAATCGGTATCCTAAAGTATAGTCAAAATCATCATCGCAATGTTGCACAATTTATATTGGCACAATGAAAATGTGTAAATTCGTGAACGAGGAGAAGTTTGTGGTCAACCTAGCACCCAACGTTTGGGAGCTAACTTTTCGGATTATGAGGTTAAAACAAAGAGTGTGCGGATTTGTCTACTCGTATAGTCACGAACACGTGCAGTATTCGCTCCACCGACCGCACCAAACTCGCTTTCACATTCAATTCCTTCGTCGATCACATTTCAATAATTAATCTCCCCTTCTCATCCTTTCCTTTTTCTCTGTCTTTCAATCGGTGCCATTCCTCGCATTCTTCACAAAACCTGACTTAGCACTACATTTCCCGTTAAAGAACTCGCTCCGAACAATCCATCTTCTCTAACTTACCTTCGTACCACTAGGCGATACTCGAACTTCTTTTGTCTTATCATATAGCGATCTTTCACAGCCACGTCGAAAAACTCGATCAATCCTCTTTGTTCAATTCTCAAGTTCCTTTTATTCAATGAAAATAGTGTTACGCATCAGAGGCTTAAAGAATGATTATCTTCTCATAACTACACCTGATAAGTTTGCTTTGAGTTACGTACCGTTTTTATACGATGTACTATTCTGTCTGAATGTTTCAAATAAAGTAATTTGCGATGAAATGTTTGCAAAATGCTTAATTTATGGTCTTCATATTAATATCCATAGAAAACATAAAGAGGATATTTATCATCGTATTTAAATTTTACAACTTATGTTCACTCGCGATTATTAAATTAATCGTTTTTTATGGAAGAAATTATGCAGCGTTTTTGTGAAATTTTAAGTACTGGAGCTTCTTGAAAGGAAATAAATGAGGTCGGCAGTTGCAGATTAATTTTAACGGCAGATAATGTTTATTCGCCTGATTAGTCATAGTTCTAAGGTAATAGAAAAAGATTGATTCCGAGCTCTTTGTTCGTGAAAACTAAGAGGCAATTGTGTAGCATCACTCCGTGAACAGATATGTTTACATAAATAACAAGCTCGAAACAAAAAAATTGCGACCTATCGTAAAGGCGTCTTAAAATGTAGTTTCTAAAGCGTTTTTATTGTCACCGCTGATTCTGCGGAGAATTTTCATGCGGGTCTCTCTAACATGTTACGAAGTATCCGTAAAGAGCCCCAAGTGTTAGGGAATGGTATTTCACCGTGTTTATACTGCAACCACAACCTGAATTAACCTTTCTTACCGCACCGGGGAAGAAGGACGGTTCTAGCGATATATAGGTCATCGAAAATATAACCCCTCTCTTTCATGAGACTTTTAGTCGCGAAATTAAAAAACAGGCTTTTTTAACGTTATGAATAATCACTATGCGGAA
Organism: Tanypteryx hageni; assembly: GCA_028673005.1. Classification (NCBI taxonomy): domain Eukaryota; kingdom Metazoa; phylum Arthropoda; class Insecta; order Odonata; family Petaluridae; genus Tanypteryx; species Tanypteryx hageni. Next base: position 180,802,452 of record CM054115.1, on the reverse strand, counting down.
ATGTTTGTTTCTACCAGTACATTATACTGTAACGGGAATCGCTTCTTCTTCAAAGAGCATCCGTAATGAAGAGACCACGTTATTATCAGCAGTGGTGCATACAGGATTTTCTCAAGAGGGGGTCCGAAATATTTGGCAAGCTCAAAAGATATATGCAAGTTATATTATGAAAATGTTATCATGGCAACGGAGACAAAGCTAACAGTTAGCGACATTCCATGCACTGAACATAAATTCAGAGGAATAATACCGTATTTGCCCTATTATAAGGCGATGTTTTTTCTAAATTGAAAGCTGACAAATTCATGCTCGTCTTATAATCGCGACCAAAGATATCTTCTATTCCTATTCTCCCTCTCACCCTCACTAAAATTCAATCCTCTATGTTCAATAGTATATTCCACCCTTAGAAGACCGTATTACACTTATGGCGCGCGCAGTTGCCAAATTTCTCCTGCATTAGAGTTCGTCCCGTATTAAATGTTTTCAGAAATAAAACCAATACTTTAATGTAGATCAATGGAAGCCAATAAATGTACATGTTTTACCGTAATTATTCGTTGATCTTATCGCACAATTATATTTGCGCTGGAAATTAAGTGTAATCGATCAGGTATTTTGAAATAACAATTTAATATCAATATATCGAAAATTGTTTTTCTTTCACCTGGCTTCTGAAATAGGGGGTCGCCTTATATTCGAGGTCGCCCTATAATCGGGAAAATAAGGTAGATATATCCCTTAAACAATTCGTTCTATGAAAAAATATTTTAACCAAAACTTGTAGAAAATTATCATGTCTACGACTCTGATAGTGACAAGTATTTGCATTAATGACGCCCTAGAGGAGAGATTTGGCAGAAACGGGAAATATGACAAGAGAAAGCCACTGCAGGTCGACCAAATTCAACCAAACCTTTATAAGACCTTGAATTAGTAATAAAAATCTAAAGTATAACGTTCTGTGTTGATCTAATTATTAATTTTAATTATTTTTATGTTCTCTTGGCGCCCATGAACACAAATTTAAAATAACTATGTACGTTTCCACAATTTAGAAAATCACAATTTTTTAAGGGGGAGGGGAGGGGGAGGAGTCCTGACTCTTTGGACCTCTCCCCTCCACCCGTGTGTGCGCCACTGATTATCGGGGAGACGCGTATGTTTTTCTACGTCTGACGATCGCCGCTTCATCTATTTAGCATCAATACGGTGGTTCAAGCTCACTGATATTATGAGTTGGGGTCGAAGGAATCGCCAAAAGTTTGAGCAAAGGAGGAGATGAGAGGGAGGTCTCCTCACTCCATCTACTTCCTAGGACGCGTGGCTCCCTCGTTTCCTTATTCAAAACGTGTTTCCCTCCCTCTCCCCTTCCACCCCTCACACCCCCTCCTCTTCCCTCGCCTCCTCCTGTTCCCACGCCCCCATACGCACACCGGGTAGGATGAAGGAAAAGCCAGGCCCAGTGGGCGCGATGCGCGAATAATGATTATAAATGCGAGTTTCATTCTTGTCTGTCCTTTTCCTTGCGTTACCGGGATTCCTAACACCTCCTCCCTATCTCTGCCCTCCTTTTCTTCTCCTCTCTCTCTCTCTCTCCCTCCCTTCATCTCCCTCCCTCACTCTTCCCTTCTCCCTCGCGTAAGAGATGTAAATCACACGATACGTAGGCAAGGCACCCCTCTCTAACCTCTCTCCTCCTCCATCTATGAATTTCTCTCTCTCTCCATTCCTCCCTGCTCTCCAACTAGCGGGAACTTCCCTCTCATCCGCCCGCCTTAACTCTGAAAGAGCAATCGTTGCGCCTCAAAGAGGCTACGTGCACAGGACCTCCATACACGTCTTTAAATCGTTTCAGAATTTCGGATGCGCCGTTTAAACCAGTCGCGTCGTCCTTTGGGTGAACGGAGCGTTTGTCCCGCCCTAAAAAGAACACGATTCACACCTTTCATCACGTGAGCAATAGCCTACTATTCCCGGCAAACTCGTATTACTATTCCCGAGAATAATAAGAGTGTGGGAGATTAAAAACGAAGAATCAGCTATGGTTTTCCCTTAAAACAAGCTCTAAGAATGTCTTACGATCGACTACGTCGTGACGTTCGTTTTTTCGCCGTTCTGAATTTTCTCTCGCAGACGTCATCAGAAATTTTAAAGCCATTTGGAGCGGACCACGTGACGAATACGATAGGTCGACGCGCGGGTTAGAACTGAAGTTGAAGCGGGCGGATATACTTACGCAAAGACCCACGGAGCAGTACGTCTTTTTGTAAGGTGATCAAATTTTTCCAACCAAAAGGAAGGACAAATCCACTTTTTAATAAAACAAAATGGGAGGACAAAGGAGGGCAAATTTGATGATCAAGAACCCTACGATTATACGGAATATTTCATATTTATTTCAATATATTGGTCATTGTAAATGAGTCTATGCACTACAACGGGCTAAGCCATTTGATATAGTTCATTTTTTTAATATTGCAGGTTTACAAGAAAAAATTAATACCTTTATTTAATTTTAGAAAAAAATGCCTTCACAATAACACATAATATGTATATCCATATTTGTACGATGACAAATGATATCACACGAATTGCGGTGATTGAGTTTGGATTCCAACTGCTCTTTAAAATTTTGAAGAATTTATGCTATTTCAGCTGAACATATTTCATTTTATTCTATTTGCTGAATAATTGATTGTTGAATAATTGCCTATGTATGAAATTAAAATTAAGTTCAGCTGAAGGATTTTTAGAAAATCTTTTAGTGCACTAGGGCACTTATATAAACTCAAAAATTGTGACCTTAATGGCTCAAACAATAGAATAAAACACTCAATAGTGGATGTTAACACCAATCACCTGCTCTTTAAAAAACCTAGAAATATCTTATATTCGATTGATGCCTCATCACAAAATTTTGCAAGCCTTTCCAATCTCGCTAACTAATGAAGTAAACATCAGGAGTATAAATAGCTGGTCTCCCCACCTTACGCAGTAGTGGGTAATAGTGTAACTAATGCGCCTAGAGACAGCCAATCTTCTAATATTACATGGAATTTGTTTTCATTGGTAAAAGTAAGGCTAAAAACGGGAAAACGTTTAAAAAGGTCTTGGGAGGCTCAAACGTTTGAAAAGGGACTGTCCTTTCCTAATCTGGTCACCATACTTTATGCCAATCGACCAAATTTCTCCTTTGAAAAAATGAAGAGCGATGAGTATTTTTCAAATAATAAATATAAATTAGTTTCTGATATTTTTATCGAAGCAATTGTTCCCAGTAAATTTAAGACTACCGCTACATTAAAATTAATCTAAATTCCATAATATGGATGAAAAGGGTCAAAGAGTATTTAGTAATACAATATCCAACCTCTCGAAAATTATGCTTAAACTCAACTTTACAGTATGAGATAGAGCGAAAGACATTTTAGAAATTCAATTTATTAATAATACATATAATTGTTTCTTGAATTTTAGAATTCAAAATATAAAATTCGTTTCAATGAAATGGTTAGTTGAATAAGTTCATTTAATGCGTAATAGCTTTCTCCAAAGATTACCTATATATTAACACAATTTTGGTTCGGTTTTCCTTAGAAATTTGACATTTAATTTTTGAAAATTAGTAAGGAATCTGTAATTGAGCGAGCGTCCGAGTCGTACGCAATCTGTGGGCCATGTTATCTGGACATTTAATACAGACTTAAGTATGCATAGACAAATTGGGAGCACTATTCGCTATCAAAACACACGAGTTTTTTAAATGCCTGTGGAAAGAAAGAGACTCCTGGTAAATACAGGAAAAAGAACCCGTAAAAAATACGAGTAACGCCAGGGTTAACTCGCACACAGGGATAATCGAGAGTTATCTCCATAAAAACTCGAGAGTAAGTGACCACGCGGTCACGGCAAGCAGTCCATAAAGTTCCCGTGCGTTATGACAACAGGTGCGCCACGGAATGCGCAGCGTAAGATGATCTCCCGGCAAATGTCATTCAAATGCTCTCGGTACCGTTTTCAGCAGCTCCGCACGACTAGAGAACCGATTTTGATACGCTCGCGCCATTGGAACATCGCGCAACGCTTTCTCCCATCTCCCGCCTCAATCCGTATCACCATTTTACCGAGAGCCTCGCGAGCACTCCCGCGCTCCCTTAGGCATCTCGGCGATCTAGGGCCACCGGAGGTCACAGTGTCGACCTCTGCAGCGCCCCACGGCTAAGGGACACCGGCCCCGGAGTGAGAACGAGGGAGGGAGGAAGGAGAGGGGGAGGGAGGGGAACCGGTCGGGCTGGACTAGAGCGGGCCCCGGAGCGGAACAGCCGGAGGTGGGAGGACGAGGTGAGAGAGGGAGGGAGTGGGAGGAGTGCATTAAGGGTCAGTAGCCTCACCAAAGTGCGCGCCCTGCTCGCCAGAGAGCAGGATCGTCGCCGACCTCAACACCGTCCGACTCCATGCGCCGGCGAGCACGAAACGGTACTCGGTAAAGATGGGAACCAAACGCCAGAGGAGTCGAACTCGCGGACTCGAAGAACTCCCGTGCGCGGATGAAAATCACGCCTCACCAATTTCATACTAGTCGAGGACGAGTTAGGTGTGGCGCCAACTATGAGAGGGGGAAATCACCAAGGTAACGTGGTCGCTAGGTAAAGCGAAGATGGTTGATGGTAGGCACCTGCCGCAGCATCCATTTTGATTGGGACACGGGCGCACTTTATTTTGCTAACCAAATGGGTATATAAGACAAACTCTCTACGTATTCGATATCCGCTATCCAGTTTAACCCCCTCAATAGCTGGATTCTGTTTCGAATCCATGCACAATTACTATCTCAAACGTAAGCGTACAAAAAACAAATGCAATCTAGCACGCGGTCTAAATTCCCCGCAGTAACGCACCTGTTCCGGACGCGAGGATGTGCCCATTAAAAGCACCTGCGGAATAACACTCCGTTCTCTTCTCAATCCGTCCTCCCACACACACCCTCTCCTTCCGCACTCCTCAATACGCCATGCTTCTTATCATTCCATCTGTCATGCAAATATTATTTTACGAGCTATGCTTATGTCCTTGTGTCCCTTAGAGTTCGAGTCTGGATCATATTTTCACTGCTATCCTTATTCGGTAAATCTTCCCCGTACTCCGATGACCAGATGCAGAATGAAACAGGAAACTTTTTTATCTCAACGCTGAAATACACATCAACTTTACTGCGTGCTCGTAATTTATGTTTTATACTTGATGCGGCACCTAAATAAGCAATGCCGCCAGATTTAGATGTCTCACTACGTTTCGTGGACTATGAAAAAGATGTGGGAAGGTTAAGGGCTTTGTGGATTCGTATGGTGTAAATTAAAGAGAAACTGTCGGACTGATATAAAAACAAATGAGGAAGTTTAAAGTAGAGTAATAAGGGAAAGAGGAGAAGTGGGAAAGTTAAATTTTCAGAGGCAACAATCTGGTCAAATAAGTCGTAGTAGGGAGGATGATAGGAAAGAGACAAAGGGGTAGGAAGAGAAAGGTGAGAAGGGGATGGCGGTTATAAGAAGAGGACGAGAAAGGCTTTGCTTGGATTGGATAGTTTGGGTGGGGGTAACCAAAAATCTTCCGAAAAGTAGAAAACCAACGATGCCTTCTCGACTTTTGCGAACATACAGTCGGTCAATCGGTCTCCGTCCGAAGGTACGATGCGCGGTGGACCTCAATCGGTGACCGGTCACACTCCGCTTCTCAACGCGGCCGATGCATGCGCCCTCGATTCGGCAGTATCGGGACTACCGTACCCTGGAAACCCATTTCGGAGGCATTCCCTCCTGATCACCTGCACGGCCGTGCGTGACAACTCGCTCCGCTACGCTCAAGAAGGTCCCTGGAGCTGGGGAGAAGTGCTAGCGTTTTAAAGGAGCCTTTCGTCAGACCCCTTCCTTTCATTCCCCGAAAAAATAATAAAAAACGAATCAACAAGTGCTGGCTTCTAAGACGAGATCCTGCTTCTCCCCTTCTTCCGCTCCCCACACTCCCGCTCAATCCTTTCCCTTCCACGACAATCCACCACTCACTCCACCAGGCCCGTAACAGAAAAAAGCGAATCAATCACCTTCCCTCCCTCCTTTCTCTCGGTTCGCCCTCCCCCGCCGTTTATTTCTCCGTGGGGCGGAGGAATGGGAAGAGGGCCGATGGGTTGGGGTGCGATCAAGATTGGCCTTGACAGGGCGCGATTTTGCCCTCGACAGGACTTTTGAGAAACGCGGATAAATTATTTATACTGTATTCGCATCTAGCATGAATAAGTCGATATTCTAAAGCGGCAGAATACATCCCGGGATGAACAAAATATTAATCTTACTAAATAACATTCCGTTACATTTGTTAAACAAATTTTTAATAGGGCACTCCATCCGAGATTGTTTGCTTCACGTAACAAATTTCTTTAACATTCCACCAAATATTTTCCGATTTTTTACGAAACACTAATATTATCAACTAAAAGCCAATAGAAGGTTGCACATTTCACGCTAATAGGAGAGTTGTTCGATGCACGACTTTGAATTCATACCTGCAAAGTCATTAATGTTCGTCATTATACGCACTTATTCTAATAAATTGGAATGGGAAGATTCTGATATATATGGGTGAAATTCAATAAGGATATAAACCAGATAAGTAAAATTAATTCCACTCTTCGATATGATTTCACCAGGTATCCGGGATATATCGATTGATAAGCAATGACACTGAAAGTCTTGGAGAGTCTTAGAGAGATAGGGAGAAAAACAGCTTTTCTCAGAGAGTTTGAACTCACAAAAGAGACATTTTCACCGCGTACGTTCGCTGGGTGATAGCAGCGCATTACGAAAACACATCTAAATGTAAGGGTTCTCTAAAAAGGACAACTTTTAGAGGGGATGACCAAGATATTGCAAGAAAAAAGAAAGGAAACGGAGGAAAGGAAAGCTGACGGGTCAAACGGAGGAGGAAAGAGGGATTGCTCGGTCAGAGTTTAAGAGGTGGGAGGTCACGGCAGCAAAGGATACGGGGTTTGGAGGAAGAGACCGCGGTAAAGGGAGTCTGCTGAGTGTCGGAGGGGATGGGGAGGAAGGATAAAGGGTGGAAGAAGTGGGAGGGGGAGGAGGGAGAGAGCATCTCTCGCTGGATGAGATGCGATATGGTAATGCCATGCCGCTAATTAAACCGCTCCGGGAGTTGCTTTCCTCCATCCCCACATTCTCTCTCCCCCACCCTCTCCCTCCCTCTATATTCTCCCTCCTCCACCCTCCTCTCTCCCTCTATATTCTCCCTCCTCTCTCCCTCTATATTCTTCCTCCTCCACCCTCCCCCTCCCTCCTCTCTCTACTCCCTCCTCTCACACACGCTTTTCGCACGTAACCCCTTATCTGCCTCTCCTGCAGGCGCACGCGCATGCTGCTCTCTAGAAATATGTACACACCACGATCGCCCATTGTGTATCCACTCTCCCTCCCTCCCTACCCCCCCCCCCACCTCCCTCCCACGTCAATTCGATAGCCAGCAATGGTGCGACTGAATGGCCGCCCTCCATGTCAAGGCCAAGGGTTCAATTCCCTCCCGCAATGTATCCCAGAGAGCCTTTTCACCCCGTCTTGCCCATCAAAGATAAGGATGTACGAAACCGAAAACGACGAAATACATTCTCTTTCTCCTGCGATCCGATTCCATCTCAGACGCAAGTTTATTATTTCTATTCGGAACGTATTTATTTCTCGCGGGAGGAACAATACACCTCGAGGAATTGCCTGGATTACATGACCAAACCACAACACATGCACCGTCGAAGAAAGTTGAAATCCTCGCAATTTTCTGAATTAATTTGAGCAACTACACCTCCAAAAGTCATCCATCTAGTGAGAGTAGCGAATCCAAAATTTCTCTCTCTCTCTCTCTCTAGGTCCGGGGATGCAACCCCACACCCCTCCGTATAACCTCCCCCTTTAACTCCGCCCCCTTACCCGGGGACGACTTGTATCTTCTCTTTCGCCCCTCATCTCTCTCTCTCTCTCTCGCCGCTTGATTCAAGTCTGCCCCTGAGTGATTGATTAAGCGGATGATGATGACAGGGGCTGTCACCATGGCGACGCCTGGAAAGAACTTTACCTCCCCTTTGGCTATCTACCCCGCCATCCCCTCCTCTCTCCCTCTTTCGCTCCTCCTGGACCACCACCGCCGCCACGGTCAATTGAATATGCATGACTGAGGGGATGACCCCCTCAGTCCCTCCCTCCCTCCCCCGGCCACGGCTTACAGCTCCTGAGCGCAAAATTTCGGCCTCCGTGATTGCGAGGAAAGTAGAGTAGCCAGGGAGATTGGAGGAAGGAGAGAAGGGGGAGAGGGGTTGGCGGAGGAAGGGTCGGAGGGAGAGAGAATGGAAAGGCGTGTTGATGAGTGCGAATTGTGGCCGAATCCTGGGCTTGTGTAGGATGCGAGCGGTGAAAGGTCTTATTTGTGTCCTGCTTTCCAGGAAAGTGAAAATCTATATTCGTACGCGGACGTACATATATTCGCAATCATATCCGTGCCAATGGCGATTATTCTGCACTTGTAGGGCACACCTTTAAGGTGACAATTCATTCTAGATTCTTCCTCTTTTAAAACTATTTATAACGAAAGATAAGGAATGCGCATGGAAACTTTATGAAATACATATTCACCATTGATTTAGGCTTTCTATTGCGATTAATTCCAGAGTCGAGATCAAAATTTCGAGAAACCTGACTTATACCTTTGTATATTAAAAACGATTCTTTTAGAATGAGGAGCTATTGTATGAACTGTCTTTGGAAATAATATAGAGACTATAGTCTTTTGGAGGTTAACGTTATTTGAACCGAAAGGATGAATTCCGATTTCTTAAATTATTTAATCTTGTTTGTTTCGCTTCTGGAGAATGAGACTTTCTCGTCCTGTGGACAGAACCCAAATACATAAGCAACCAAATATATAAGCAACCAAATATTATAAGCAACTAAATATATAAGCCACCAAATTTGCAGCAAAAATGTTTAATCGACCCAAAGTTTCTAAATAAGGTCGCTGCTTCTACAGTGATACTCTCATAGCTCTAAATTTTCACGATTCAGAATTTTTCTATTTCCAAATCCAGCATTATTATTATTTTTTGCTAATCGGAGATGTCGATTTTTTTTAACTTCTCAAGGGTCAAATCATTTCCTCCGTATTTCCGTACACAGCCGACTCCCTCGCCCTATTTCTCAATCTCCTTATTCTCGCATTCTTGCAGACGCTTGCGGTCTATCCGACGTGGCGCACATCGAGAGCCTCCAGGAGAAGTCCCAGTGCGCTCTGGAGGAATACTGCCGCACTCAGTACCCTAACCAGCCCACCCGCTTCGGAAAACTGCTGCTGCGCCTGCCATCCCTGCGCACCGTGTCCTCGCAGGTAATCGAACAACTCTTCTTCGTTAGATTGGTGGGCAAGACACCGATAGAGACCCTGATACGAGACATGCTCCTCAGCGGGAGCAGCTTCAGCTGGCCTTACATGTCATCCATGTGACACTCGGTGTGGCGGCAGCTGGCCTCCGCCTGAGATACGGCCCCCGCCGCCGCTGCACCCTTCCTGCACCTCCGGAGACCGCACCCGGCCATCCTGCCCCCTCCGGTCGGCGCCACTCCGGTGGAAGCGGGGCCGGCGGCGGCGGGCGGCGTTTGCGGCATGGAGGGAGGCGCGGGGGGCGGCGGGCCCTCGCTTTTTCACCACCCCGCCTCCTCTTCCTCGCCGCCCTCTACTTCCCCGTGGAGGCGGTGCTCCGCCCCGGGGGTCGGACCCTTCGACCACGGAAGCTAGCCCCCGCCCGCCCCTCCCGGGCCCTCGTGGAAGGCGGTCGCGGAATGAGAAGGTGCGCGGCAAAAGAAGACGACTTCTCATGGCTGACGGGGAGGCCATCTTTGAGTGCTTGTGTGTGCGTGTCTTGTATTCCTCGTGGAGTGCGTGCGTGTGAGTGGACTTGGAAGCTTTCGCCACGGAGAGGCGACGGCAGACGGACCGTACGAGGATGCGTGCCCATCTGTTTCGGAGGATCGGTACATCCTCGTCAAACAAATGAAGGCGACAGAGCGGAATCGTCGCCGTTTCTTTTTTTCTTGTAAATAAAAAATAAACGAACGCGTACTCTTCATGGATCATTTCTGCGTCTTCCTCTCTCTTTCTCTCTGCGCGAAGACGCCCGTCTTCACCTCTCTGTTCAAACCTCTCAACCTCCACAAAAAAATAAATTGTTCATGTGTGCGAGAGGGGGAGCGAGGGAGGAGCGGGGAGGTAAGGAGCGAAAGGAGGCGACTGACGTGTATAAAGATAATAATAAACAATAGTGATATATAAATATATATATACATGTTTTGTAAATGAAAGAGTTTTATTTCACTGCCCACCCCTTTACGAAGAAGATGGAGTAACGTTTGCCTCGCAACAATTTCATTCTAATAGTGACGGATTGTAGATTTTGTGACAAAAATAAGCATCATGCCAAGCATAGAAATTATACCATTGCAAATTGCTGGGCATAGCGAAAATTCTACACTCTTCAGGAAGCTCTTATCTAATGTCTTTTACTCTGATTCTGAAGATATTTCCAGCTTAAGTATTTGCTACCTCAACAAATAGGTGACAAATTATGTTATTAGTCGACGACATTTAAAGAGATATAAGACGGTTATCAGAATCTTTTAATTAGATAAAATTATCCTGCATGGAGCAATCGATACAAGTTTTTATTCCTATAGAATAACAAGGTAAAAATACAGCAAAACACCACTTATGGACAACGCCTCATAAGGACCTATTTTTATTAGAACTAATATTTAACTCCGATTTCTCCCCCTTGTCAGCAACCACCTTTCGTCTTCACAAACGACCGGTCATTCGGAGGAAAATTTCCCTATAGTAAGAGACCTGGCGTAGTAAATTTGTTGGTTGGTGATTTTCAACAACGCATAGAGATTAAAAGAGTACATGTTATGAATAAAATCATACTGACAATAAAACAAGTAGTTCTGGAAAGAACTAATCCGCCTACTTTCCTTTCAATACCATTTTAATATATAAATACCACCTTCAAAATTAACAAATTTTCGTGTTAGTAGTAGCAGTAATTTTTATTTTAAGGTGCATCGACGGCTAAGGTCATTCGCACCGTTGAATGTTCTATTCAGAAAAATTCTTAGAAAATCACAACATCCTAGGCGGGAATCGAGCCCGCGACCTTTGGGTTAGCTTGTTACCTCGACAGCTATGAATCGAAACACGGCTGGTATGTGCACTCGGCTATGCTTCAGCAGAGTTCGGCAATAATTATCACCATTTCAATAAATAGAAAAAATTGCTTTCAAAACGCCGAAACGAAAGTTTTTGAAAGAAATTCAAACAAATACGATCGAAAATCAAACTTGTGTGATAAGAATAAGAATCTTCACTTTTCTCCCCGTAGAACAGTACAAATTCCACTCCGATATCATAATTCTGAAATATTTTAAAATGAAAAAGAAAAACTCTCTGCCAGGACGGATTTTAGATAAACCATGTAAATCAAACGGGGAAAGAACTCACCTGGAATCGAACTCGGGACCTGTAAATTCGGAATATACATTATAGCCTTGAGATAGTCTCCGATAGCACTATCCTTAAACCAGGTTTCATGGAAATCGCTCTATTCATGAAGAAGATGTTAGTGGGGGACACACACACACGGACACCAAGGCAATCTCATAAGACTACTTTCCATTTTTTGGAAAGTAGGCTAAAAATTATCACCGATGAGGGCTGTTTTGTATCCGAAATGCACATGCTTTTTCCACCTTTTTATTCGCATTGCAGAAACAGTATTCCTGAGTGGTTGGTTCGATTGATATGGACAGCCGTACCGATACTTAAATAACCCTGAGAAGTGACCCAACCGATATTCAGTGAAGAATGCTTGGCCAGATTTTCGAAACGAAGGCGATAGTATTCTTTCTTTAATTTCCTTCTGAGACTCAAAACAATTGTCTGCCATAGTGTTTTGCCATTTACTCATCATCCTTATAGCCTAGAATTACATGACATGGATTTCCGTGAAGAAGTTCCTCTTTGACAGACCACCGAGGTTTGAAGTGGGTTATTAATTTGTACAGGTAGCCAGCGTGAAAGTTCGCTCAAGAGAATGTTAGCACTAATGGTATCATTAGAATGCTAAGGATTAACAAATATTAACCATAATACTTCCTACAGTTGAGAAAAATGAGATTCATCTTCTGCCAAAAAAACTTACCATTGCGCAGAGAGATTGACTGACTCCAAAATACTTAACGAACAGTTATATTGTCAAAAAAATTAAATGCAAGCTGGTGACAAAAAGTCAAGCATGTTGGAATAGGTGACACAGGAAATTACTTGACAACTTCAAGCATGATACTCTTAAAGTTAGAAGATTGAAATCAGAGCTGATACAACTATGTTACTCCTATAATAGCACCCAAATTAAATTTTATTCCGTATTAATGAAGTAAAATAAAATTTTATTCAGTATTAATTAAGTAAAATAAATTCACTTTCATACTTTTGTTCTTTCCATGTCAGTCTTACATGACTTAGCAAACTTCATTTTCCACGATAAAATGATAAAATTGTTCTCTGGAATTATCACTCTTTATTGGACCTAGAAAACGTTGACCAGAACGATTCATTCGTAACAGTGATTTCACTAATATCTATTTTTTTCCATCTTGAAAACTAAAAAATCCCATTGAGCCAAATTGATAAGAACTTAAGAACAACATTATTATTATGACATGCTTCTACTCTGCCGTAACGAGCGAAAAATTATTTCTGGTGAGCCCAAACACATTCAATTCTCCTAATTTTGTATTTTCTTCAGATAGTTATTTTTTGAGAAATAATAGATTTTTTTGCTTAAATTCACACATTGTAATAACTAGAGTAATTACCCATAAAAATGAGGGTGATAAATAAATACAGCATTAAAATTAAGATACTTCTCATTATCATTTCTCCTCCTCCCTCCCATTTTCCTCTCTCCCTCCCATTTCCATCTTTCCCTCTCATTTTCATCTCTCCTTCCCATTTTCATCTCCCTCCCATTTTCATCTCCCTCCCATTTTCATCTCTCCCTCCCATTTTCATCTCTCCCTCCCATTTTCATCTCACCCTCCCATTTTCATCTCTCCCTCCCATTTTCATCTCTCCCTCCCATTTTCATCTCCCCCTCCCATTTTCATCTCTCCCTCCCATTTTCATCTCTCCCTCCCATTCTCATCTCTCCCTCCCATTTTCATCTCTCCCTCCCATTTTCATCTCTCCCTCCCATTTTCATCTCTCCCTCCCATTTTCATCTCTCCCTCCCATTCTCACTCTCATCTTCTCTCCATTCTCACTTCCAATTCTCTTCTTCTTGCTCCCATTCTCTTCTACTGTCCTCCTCATTCTCTCCTCAAAAATGCAGTCATCTCTCTCAGCGTGATATATATGGAATCTTATATACTGACCTATAAAAAATGACTATCAGAAAATAGACACACCAAGTTAGTATGGATACTCATGATGTGATGCATTAGAAACTGCTACTTAATAGTAAATACTTAAATAATCGAATGACAAAAGGAAAACATATGCACTAAGTAAGCATACATAATGTTAAACTATCAATATAAAACGCTTCTTCTGCCACTCTTCTGGAATTAGCAGAAAAGAAGTCTAATGGAATCTGTGGTAAATTAATTATTAATATGGATGGGAAGATAATTGCAGAAACAAAGGATGTAACACAGATATGGGAAGAATATTAAGGATCTATACAACAAGCAGGCAAGATGAGAGCAAATTGAACTGGAAGAAGAGGATGACATAGAAGCAACTTGGGACCAAGTATTATGGAAAACAAAGTAGAAAAAGTGATACAGGAACTGCAGAACGAAAATTCAACAGGCAGCAATGGGATACCAGCAGTGGTACTTAAAGTCATAGGATCAGGACTAAAAGTGATAATGAAATTAATTAATAAGATTTATGACTAGGATTTCCTAGAAGTAACAATAATCCCCCTAAAGAAGAAGCCAAAGGGAATACAGTGTAAACACTACAGATTGATAGGCCTACTATCACATACTTTGAAGAGCATTAATAAAAGGATATAGAAAAAGGGAAAAGAAATGCTTCGGGAAGGTCAGTTCAACTTCTGAAAAGGACAAGGAACCTGAGATGCAATTGGTATAGTGAGAATCATACCAGAAAGAGCAATAAAGTACAGCCAAGATTGCTGTGCATGTTCCGTTGAATGACAGAAGGCCTTTGAGGATATTAAAGGATATAGGAGTAGAATGAAAAGACAGGAGAATGATCAGGGATCTGTACAGGAATTCAGTTCTAAGTGTCAAGCTGATGAATGCTGACACCAGTGGAGTAAATATCAGCCTATTGCTGATCCTATTGTAAGAAGTGCTAGAAGGCACAGGAGGATTCAACATTGGAGGAAGGATAATAGAAATGTAAAATACATGGATAATCAAACACTAGCAAGAAAAGGAAACTCCAGAAAATGATAAATAGACTGGTAACAACATGTAGACAATATGGAATGGAAATAAAACAAAAATCCAAGGTCATGCGAAGAAGAAAAGTTGAACATAAATATTGGTGGAAAGCCAATAGAACAAGTTTCAAATATAAATACCTTGAAAGTATCATAACAAGAGAAGCAAAATGTACCCATGAAATAAGGACTGGAAAAGAAAGGAACTCCTACTAAAAGGAAACGTAAATGAGAATATCTGCAAGAAGTTCATAAAATGCTATGTATGGAGTAAAGTATTGTATGGGGCAGGAATATGGATGCCAGGGAAAAATTATATAAAATACTTAGAAAGCTTCAAAATGTAGGTATGGAGAAGATAAAATGGACAGATAGGATGAAAAAGGAGGAAATACTAAGAAGCAAATGTTACAGACTATATGAAAGAGGAAGGCAAACTGGATTGGACATTAACTTAGCAGAGAGAGTATTATGTGCTAGAAGGAAAACTCGAGGGAAAAGAGAAAGAGGTAGGAAAAGGTTACCAACTGAAAGACGACATGAAAGTGAGAGTCATCAAGGCCTGAAGAAAACTGCAGAAAATAGGAGTATGTCGATAACCAAGTTTCACCAAGAATAATCATGGACCTGTCTACAGACATTTTCATACAATCAGCCATCCTTATTTTTAATTTCTCCATACGTAGTATGGGGGAAAGTATTGTTTTCACGGAAAAAATCGACTTCAAGATTTCAACGGAAATACATGTTTTGAGGTCCCCTGAACACGTTTTGACCATTTTCTCGATGATGTCTGTGTATGTGATAGTTTTTTTGCAGGTGCTCTTAACTCAAAAACTATTAATCAGGTCAACATGAAATTTTATATTTAACATTTTTATAAAAGTCAGAAGAACTGATTAGTTTTTGGTAAAAATCGGTCAAACGGAAGTGGGTGTTTACTCTTGTTACTTATCCGTTATTTTGAAATATTTGCTTTAATATTTGATAAATGTAAAAATGTATTAGAATAAAAGTTGTAGGAAATTTAATTTTCTACAACCCTTGTTTGAAACATTTTCCCATATAATGTATTGTTTAACCGATTAGGGACAGAGCACCACCACGGTGGTGTTAGGGTACCATCCTCTTCTGCCCTCGCAGCTTACGGACAGTTTTACGTTTCATCCTGTGAAGCTGCATGTGCTTTTCTTAAGCGGTTACCATTTTACGTGTTTTTAAACTTAGCCCTTTTTTAATTTGACAATGGCGACCAAGAGAAAATGGTGTGAGGATCACAAACTGAATTTATTGTTTTCTATACCAGATGATGCAGTAAAAAGTGATATATCCTCTATCGATAGTGATATTCAAGAGGAAGAAATTCCTGAACCCTGTAAAAATATTTCACCTATAACTTTAGACGATGAATCCGATGGTGAAATTGAAGAGACAGTTCAACAGGCTAATAGAAGCAGATTGACTTGGCCCAGAAGAGGTATGATAAATTTAGGCACTAGTCTCTCTCAGTTTACACCTGGTCCTAATACTTACTTACCAGAAAATTCTTCACATTTAGATTATTTTATGTTATTTTTTACGGGCGATATGTTGGACCATTGCGTCAAGCAGACTAATTTGTATGCCTCGCAAAAAATGTCAACTGCGGGCGGAGGTGGAAATATTTGGGAAGATCTTACATTAGATGAGTTGAAAGCTTGGTTAGGTGTTCTTTTTACAATGGGATTTCATGATCTTCGAAGTCTGAAAGACTATTGGTCCACAGATAGGGCATTGAATGTACCAGGTATATCAGAAATCATGGCAAGGGATCGATTTTTGTCAATTTTGCAGAATTTTTACGTAAATGATAATTCACGGCAGCCTCTACAAGATAGCTTAGATTTTGATTAACTCTACAAAATTAGACCTATTCTGGATAGTTTAAATAGCAATTATAAAAAATATTATAACTTTTCTGAGTATCAGGCAATAGATGAAGCGATGGTGAAATTTACTGGTCGCTCTTCAATGAAACAGTATATGCCAATGAAACCCATCAAAAGGGGATTCAAGTGGTGGGGAAGAGCAGATGGAACATCAGGATTTGTTTTTCATTTAGAATTATACACAGGAAAGGGGACAAATAAAAAGAATAATTTGGGTTTGGGTGGAAATGTCGTGATGCAACTTGCAGAGCCTCTCTTTGGGTCACGCTGCACCCTTATTTGAGAAAATTTTTTTACATTGCCAGATCAATTTATGGAAATCTCCAAAAAAGGTTTGAGAGCCATAGGAACTGCAAACATCAACCGTGTCAATTATCCCAAAGAATTGGTAGCAAACACAAAGGACTGGAAGCAAAGTAACCAAGGGGACTGTGAGTGGCTCTCCTCCGCCCCACTCGTTTCCTTAGGCTGGTGAGATAAAAGGTCTATATTCTTTTTGTCATCAGGTTACGATTCACCCACATACCCAATGCAAGCTGTGAAAAGGAAGGAGAAGGATGGGTCGAAGGTGGAAGTGTGCTGTCCTGAGATTGTGAGGTTATACAATCAATTCATGGGAGGATTAGATCGAAACGATCAATTATGTAGCTACTACAGTTTGCACATTCCTTCAAAAAAGTGGTGGCATAGACTGATGTTTGATTTAATAAATAGAACGATAGTAAATTCTTATATCTACTACAAACAAGCTACCAATAAGCCAACTTTTCCCCTTAAAAAATTCTATTTGAATGTAATCGGAGACCTCATTGGAGGCTACAGTAGCAGAAAGGCGCGTGGACGTAGAGCTACAGTTCCTCCTTCACATAATTTTGGAGAGTGCCACTATCCAGATCAAGTGAAAAGAAATGATATGAATAAACTTTTGCATAAAGAATGTGTGGTATGCCGGGGAAAAGGAATTAGGAAGAGGACAATTTTTGTATGTTCTGTTTGTGAAAAAGGGCTGTGCATTGACACTTGCTTCAGAGATTTCCATCAGAATCTCCAATAATTAAGTAATAAAAAGCCTCGGTAAGTACTTTTATAGTTAATATAGACTCTTAGTATGGGCCAGTGAAAGTTTCAAGAAGATTAGAGTTAACATTCTTTTTCTATCGTACTTTTCCCAAAAAGGTAACAAATTGGCTATTTTCTGGCATTTAATTCCGTCCCTAATGGGTTAAGAGATCTTATTTTTTAGCTGCCACCACCATGCCACCTACCGACGACTATTGTTAACAATTGACACTTAGTTACGTCTTAGTAACATTCCTTTTTCTTTTCTTAATTGTTGGAGCTTTGTGGCTATATCCAATATCAGAAGCCTTTGTAAAGTCTGATTTTTCTCGCAGTTCCTTAAAATAATCATTATCATTTCGGAATTTTTATAAATATTTCAGGTATGGAGAAAGACATGTGGTGGCCACATCAGAGTTTTAATACTAATAAAATGGTAGTTTTTTTAATAGATTAAAAAGCAATTTCCTCTTCTCCACTAGGGTTTTGGGATATTTTCAGATATTGTTTTTTTCTAGCCCTTTAATGAAGTTTTGCAGACAAAATTACCTCCTAAGACAGTGTCTCACTTCATACACACTGAAATACATATTTGGATAAATTAGAGAGCAATCCTCTTCAATCTCATTCTATGAGATGTGGGACAAAATCAGAAGGTAACAACAACAACATTTTAAATGTCTATAAAACAAACAATAGCATCATTTCAATTAAAATTTATTTTATCTCAAGCTCAGTTAATCTGCAATATGGTACTTATTTATAAACCAATAAAAAATCAATTTTTAAGTACGAAAATACTTAATAAGAGAAAACTTTCAAAGTCAAAGGCTTATTAGAAATTATTTAGCAAGTTAAAAACAAAACTAAATAGAATGGATTTAGGCATATCAATAATGATATAAGAGAGAATATACTGACAGAAACCACAATGAAATGCTTCCCAGCAACTACCCCTATTAATGACCATTTTTCTTCGGGGACCGTCGGTGGGTGCCTAACCCTGGAGGATGTGCAGCATACTTTGTAATGTATTTTTTACACAAACGCTGAGCTTTATACATTGCATCAAATAAACTAAAATTAAATTAATTTTTGTAAGCATTTATTAATAACATTAGCATTCACTTTTGGTTCAAAATAAACTAGTATTCTGACATTTTTTGAAGTAGCTGTTACAAACTGTCAAAACACATTGTTTGCATATCAGTTTGTTACGTTTCAGGCAAGAAGTTCCTGTCTTTCTATCTATCTTTTTTGGGCAATCTTCACATCTGTCAGCCTGTCTTTTTTCCCGTGTCTCTTCGCATCTTCCCTTGACCTCACAGATCAATTGTTAATGTAACTATTTTCACCAGAGAATCCAAAAGTTATTTAGTGAGCTCAAGGCAAATACTTTTAAGAAATTCTCATTTATAAACAGGATTAGCACTCTGGTTGTTAGCCTTATAGATCACTAACACATTAATTCCTTCAAAGATTAGAAACCCATAAAACACCGTTGGCAGCCAACGTGATGATTTTCTGGACACTGAATATGTCTCAAACAACGGAACTACGATATCCGATCTCCCTTTAATTCCGTTATAAAAAGTGATAAAACTAAATCGCATCAACAGGAAATCCAGTAAATCTTATACAAGCACATTTGTACCATAATGTTACAAAAATTAATTAGTTTTTACGAAGTTTCTCCTGTATAAATTTTGTTCTGTGTGAAAATGCTCACTCTCTGCTTTCAGTCTCAATATTCATAAGCAATACTCAAAATATAAACACTCATTTTTTTGCTTGAAAATCTTTTTACCCAGACGCGCGTCCTCTCGGGTTAATGGAATTTGCAGGGTATTTAAAGCAAGTTCTTGATCTCGTGCGCTTAAAAGTGAGTTCGGAACTACATCAGATCACGCGCCTTCGACATGTGACGCGTGTGGAGCTCTATGATACCACGTGTTTGAGTTACACTAGAGGGGTCATCGCTCACGATAAAGGGCGGCGTGCGGCGGGGCGCCCGGCATCCAAACACCCTCGAACGTGACCTGATTTACGAGTTTATTCGCAACTCGCGGCGGCGGCGGGATATGAGGGTTGGGGGGGGGAGGGGCGCCTCCGGTACACACAAAACCACCTCCGACGGACGACGATTTACGGAAACGAACGGAACTTCCCACGTTTCACCCGTGGTACTTTGCCGATGACGTCCATTCCGAGGAGTGGAACAAAAGAAACAATGGCAGGTCGTAATCTGGATATACAAGCACTGCAATCATAGTTCGCCAAAGTTGACAGCTCCGAAAACTATCATTTTCTTCGCACGTGAGAAAGTGATCGACTTACTAAATATTATTTTTGAGGACATTATTTAAATATGTAAATAGTGCGGGTTTTTAAAGCCGCGTACAATACGAAGCAACATTTAATTTGTGATATATCGCGTTTATGCGCATGCATACTACCGTATGTATAAGAGAACGGCACAAAAAGTAAAAAAGGAGTTTAAAGAAGAGGATCCAAACAGAACTTATGATGCCTACTTTCCATTTAATCATTTATTTCAAACTTATATTGGCTTTAATAGCTTTAAAGTCATCGCGGATATGTAACTCTTTGTGTTCCAAAATTACATAATTTAGCGTTATAAAATACTACAAATACATTCGAACGGAATATTAAATTGAACGCGTGTAATTGTGTGGCAAAAATAACGCGTGTACGTATTAGAATATAACTAATCTGAGTCCAACAATAGTTGTTGCTATGGCAACACCCTCATAATGGGTGAGAAAACTGCAAAAATCGTCAGTATTTAGGCGATATTCTAAGAAATACAATCGATAAGCAAAGTTCTATGATAAAAATTACAAACTCCATTCCTTTCCTCAGAGAATAGTACAAAATTCGCTCCGGTATTACAATTCTAAGATACTTTAATGTGCATGAGAAAATTACCCTGCACGATGGATTTCAGATTTCCCATGTAAATCAAATGGGAAGGATAATTCCTCAAATCGAACCCGGGACTTCAATCTTCGCAACAAAAACTATCCTCGGGAGATCGGCCCATGTAGCAAGAGATTTCCACCAAGTTTCATGAAAATCGGTCCATTGGTTCAAAGGTTAATAGGGGGGACGAACAGGCAGACACAACGACAAAACTATAAGCCTATTTCCAATCTGGAAAGTAGGCTGAAAATCGAGTGGCATCCGAGCATGTTTACCGGATATTCAAAATATTAATTGACCCGCTCCATTTTACAGCTCTCGAGCAAAGCTGATCCCTTTTCGTCGCAAAAGTAAAATGAATGTCAGAGAAACTTTAAAGCCCCGAAACTGCCGAGGAAACCGAGCTCGCAAAATACGGCAGATTGACATGACTAGACCAGCAAACGTCGATCGGACACCAGACAGAATTTTCACCCTGGGAGGCGAATTCCGCCATTCTCAGAAGACCGATCCTCCCTTGGCCTCCGTGATGATACGGACAAAGTGAAGAATTACAAAATTTCCCGGAGACGCGCGCGACGAGAGAGGAAACAAAACTTCTCGAACGACGAAAGCGAGCGAATCGAACGGGAATTCAAACGGTTCGCCGATAAAAGGGCGAAGAAAGTTTCTAAATGAGTCAATTCAACCGCCGTGCAGAAGACAGGAGTTGAACGCTCCCGATTTCTTCCGAAAAAACACGGCACAGTTTTGATAATTCTAGCTACCATATTAAAATGAAGGATAAAAGGTGAAACCTTAATTTCGGGTGGAAATCCAAGCCCATGAACTTCGAATGCGAAAGGTGAGAAAATCAGCAATCCTTTAAAAAGGGTCCGAGTTCGTTTTCTACAAATAAGTTCCTGGTTTACCGACGATTTGCAGTCTCCACTTCGTCTCCAATACACTGCTGGAATAGAACAGTCAATTAATTAATTTCAGGGAAGTTAAATTTCAAATATTTTATTTAATCATTGACAGGAAAATAGTTCATTAACATTTGAAACTTTTAAAAAAATTAGACACCTTTAATTATTAAAAAAACCAGCATTCATGAATTCATGGACAACATTCGCTGCTTAGTTTAAGGAACTTAATTCAGACGAGCAAACGGTTGCTTCATCTAAATTCAATAATATGCTAAACAATTAAAGTCAGTCAGATTCTTGAAAAATTGTGCTCTTGCATAACATAACACTCAGCGTCGTTTCAATTATTTCAGAAAACATCTACGAAACATATACAGCAAAAAATGCTACTTAAGTATCTCGTTAAAAATTCAGGAGGATAACAGAAATAAAGGAGATTTTAATTTCCAAATTAATGGCCGAATTCAAACTATGATGAACTCTGAACAATAAAAAATTTCGTATTAACTTTTGTGTTATTCAAACTCACTTTCGATAATAAAGATTTCGAATCAAACTCGTGAATTTTAAATCAGAAAATCATAGAAGAAACTTCGCGTAAAAGGCGCAAAATATTACGTTCGTTCCAATGACGAACGGACCGCATTAATTACTAGAGAAAAATATTTCCACGTGACAACTCGTACTATGCAACTTATCGTCAATGGTGCACTCGAGTACAAGAGTATCACACACGAGATATGTCCCGTTCACTCGTCTGGACAGCATCCTCGCGTCGCTTAGCGACACACGAGCGTGCGAGGTCAGAGTTCGCCGGTCGATCTCCTCTTGTTCAGGGACTCTTCCAGGAAGGAGAACACGGACTCTATGCTGGACCAAGAAGTCATCTCGTGCCTCACTGTGCCTGGGAAATGATATAAGGAAAGTGTTAAGAGAGAGTAGGTGAGCATTCAAGGACAAAAATAAGGCGTAAACACACGTACTAAAAAGGCTTCGGAGCAAAACGCATAAAATGACATTTAAATTGTAATATTTTCGTTTACGCTAGAATACGAGTTGCACGAGATAAAAGAATATACGAATTATCTTTTAATTCATTAAATATTTTCATTATTGTGAACCATTCAGAAATATGTCGTGCAACTTTTTTAAAAGAACGTAAAGAAAAAATTAATTTCAATTTAAAATTCTTTAAAACCTTATCGTGGGAAAGACAAAAGCAGTGATGCAATTTTTGTTATTTATCATTGTTTACTTATTGCTCTTGGTAAGAAATTATAATTATATTAATTTCTCTCTTAACTAAAAACTCGTTTAAAATGAATATTTCAAAATATTTTTGACAATTATTACAGTGCTACGCAAGTTCTTAATAAAGTATTAAAACTAAAATAAACGTTAAAGAAGAATCTAGTCCATAAAACCCGCACTTAAATAGCTGAATACTCTATCTGAAAATACATAACATGATGGACAAATATTTAAAGCGCAATAAATAATGCCATTTTCACTAAAAAACAACTACTAATATCTTCGCTAATAATTGGACTCAATAATGACTGTTAACTTTTTAATATAAAAGAATAGGCGCTATTTAGAAATCATGTTGGACAAAAATCGACCTTAAAAACGAATAATAAAAACGTAAGACAAGTATTATACAGCGCATAGAGTAAAAAGAACTTCAGGATGAAGTAATTCCATTTAAATTAGATACGAAAAAATAAAAGAAAAACTTTTTTGCACGTTTTTCTATTCTATTTGAATTAGGTAGATTTCATCAATTTACGAATATTTCACAATTATTAATTCATAACCTACAATATTTGTTAGTACAATGAACAATAACCATCCTAATTTTACTTTCTCCATAGACAGTAATAATTTCATGAAAAAATCGCATTCGAGATTTCAACAGAAATACACGTTTTAAGGTCTCCTAAGTACATTTTCACTTTTCTCGATGACGTTTTCGTGAGATAGAAATTATGTGCGGCTCTAAATAAAAAACCACTAATTAAATCGACACGAAACTTTATAATTAAGAGTTTAAATAGAAAATCAAGATCTGATTAGATTTTGGCTATAACTGGTAAACCGGAAATGGAGGTTTACTCTCGGCATTTTACCGTTTTTGCCAAATATCTCCATTTTGATTTAATTAATGTAAATATTTGACATTAACAAAGTTGTAGACAATAAACTTTTCTACAACTTTTGTTTGACATTTTCTCATTTCCGTTACTATGTTAAAATTTTCGAACTGTTGATAGCGATGCTTACGCTTAAGGGTAATTTTAATTGCGATCAAAATGATCTCAATGCCATCTAACGTCATATTTTGCGAACAAATTTTCTTGTAAATATTGAAAGCGAGATTAGAGTCGGCAACAGTAATGCTAATCGCTCATCGATATTTTGTTATCCATAGCAACAAATATTTTTTTACTATGTTTTTTTCTAATGTCTAATGCAAGAAGCTTTAGAAGACACAGGGAATTTCAAAATTGGAGGAAGGATTATAAGAACAGTAAAATACGCAGATGATCAAGTACTTCTAGCAAGAAAGGAAGAGGAGCTACAAAAAATGATAAATAGCTAGTGATAACAGGTAGAAAATACGGTATGGAAATAAATACAGAAAAATCCAAGGTCATTCGAATATCGGGCAAAGAAGAGAATCTCAGCATAACTATTGGGGGAAAGCAAGAACAAGTTTCAGAATATAAATACCTTGGAAGTATCATAACACGAGAAGCAAAGTGTACGGATGAGATCAAAACTAGAATAGGAAAAGCAAAAGCGGCTTTCAGGAGAAAGAAACAACTACTTACAGGGAATATAAGGGAAGATATCCGCAAGAAGTTGATAAAATGCTACGTATGGAGTATAGCATTGTATGGGGCTGAAACATGGACGCTAAGGAAAAATGACATCAAATACTTGGAAAGCTTTGAAATGTGGACTTGGAGGAGAATGCTGAAGATAAAATGGACAGATAGGATGAAAAACGATGAAGTGCTACGAAGAATAGGAGAGAAGCGAATGATTATACAGACTATCAGAAAGAGGAAGGCTAACTGGGTTGGACATTACCTGAGGAGAGAGTATGATTAAAGACGTGTTAGAAGGAAAACTAGATGGGAAAAGGGAAAGAGGTAGGAAAAGGTTTCAGCTGATAGACGATTTGAAAGGGAAAGACAGTTATCAAGATATAAAGAGGACAGCGGAAAATAGGAGTATATGGAGAACCAGGTTTAACCAAGAATAATCACGGACCTGTCTACGGACAGACTACCTATGATGATGATGATGATGTTTTTTTCAAGAGATTCACAATATTTTTCACTGTCAAAATTATTCGAAGTGTTACAATATTTATTTACGAGTGTAATTGTCAATAACTATTCTTGAGGCCGTTGATGCTGAGAGCAACTTCTCATTACTATTGTAATCAAAGTCGTTACTCTGTATGAAGAATGTAACGTGCTGGTCACATCAAATTTTTAAAAAATATTTTATAACTATAATAATATAGCTACTTGGGCCTCACTCACTCACTCTCTCACTGACTGACACCAAACTCTAAGGTACTTCTAGAAGGGCTAGAAATATGAAATTTGGATGTTGGTAGGTCGAGTGGCACAACCGACGAGAAAAATCGAAAATCACATAAAAATTTATATTTAAGGGGTCTTTTTAACCCCAATGTTTCATTTCAATGCCCCATAAGAAAAGCATGGGATTCAGTGCAAGGCTTTCTAAAAATGCATTTTAAAATTACTTAAAATTGAGATACGAACTCGGGAAAAGAACAGTTGTCTATCTGAAAGAACGGAGCTCTTAAGTTTTTAAAGCAGAATTCAAATACCTACCGAATTATCGAAAATATCTGCTTTTAATCGGAAAGTGTGAATTTTTTCCTCTTTTCAACAATGAAAATCTTTCAACGACCTCAATGCTTTTAAAAGGATCTGATATTATACGTTAAGATTGCAATGATTTTATGCTTTTAATGGAAATTAATGCCGTCATAACGAAATATAGTTGAACTTCCATAACTCGAATCTCAAGGGAAAAGCAAAAATTACTCGAGTTATAGAAATATATTTTTTTCATTTTTCTTTAACTGAATTAACATGAAGTTTATTCCCATAAGCATATAACTATAATTTTCAAACCAGGCATATTATGAAAACATCATCATTAATATTTTCTTCCGATAATATGCAAGATTTTATTCTATCCAAAACACTAATTGCATCACGCACTGTGATTGAATGTATCATGGATAATTGCGATTCTCACGTACTACTGAAAGCACAAACATGACGATTAAATTTGGGTTATCGACTGTAGGAAGGAGCGAATCGGTTGGTTTTTCTCCAGGGCTATAAGGGATCACAGTAGGAGAAGCAACCCTGACAGCAGTGACCAGGCCCGACGAGAGTGGTGGGGGAGGGGATCTACAGTACTCGGGCCCGCAATTCTTAAAGGGGCCAGGCCGAGTATACCAGTATATTGTATACATACTTGTATTGTTGACAAAATGGATGTGTTGGGAAAGACGTTAACAAAAATTAGAGTGACTGGAAATCGAGATCTCAGTGGTTTCCTAGAATTCCTGTTGTTAACATCCATTTATCACGGTCATTATACGGTATAAATGTGTACTATGTATGTATTCAATATTTTACTGCAACCAGCATAAATTATATGAACTTATATTTTCAAGACGTTTAATTGGGATTAACAATAAAGGTAAGTAATCACTAGCTATTTATTTATATACTTAGTTATATTTATTTGAGCAACAATATTTTAATTGATTATTACTCATAAGTTAAATACCGTATTTACTCGCGTACTCGTTATATTTGTTTTTTTTAAATATTACTTTCATTAAATTGTTTTGGCAATTTAAGATTAAAAGTTATTTTTCATATAGTCAATTTTTTTCAGAAATGAATTGTTGCTTTTTAACCCTCATATCTAAATGCGGACACACAAACACACATATACACACAAGGGGGGCCGTCATATACTTTGCAGCGGGGCCCGCGTTAGCTCTCGAAGCCCCTGGCAGTGACGGTAAAACGTGAAAAGTATTTTAATGTTGTACTTCGTAGTTTTTTCCAATTGTTAAACGTAATGGCGTCATACCTTTTTCGCGATTGTTTTTATCCAAATATGTGCTAAAGGCATGGAAGATAGCATAATCTTAACAGAAAATATCCTAATTTTTCCATGAATTTAATGTATAGGATATTGTCTTAATGATGATTATTCTTATTGCTCATGCAGTGCGATCTGAGTCACTAAACATGAAATACGAAAACTTGGACACGAGCCGATTACAAGAGAATTTGGAAATTTCGGATAGTTGCCTAAATTTCACGAAAAATTATAAATATACTGTTATTACTCATGGAATTTATTATTTAATACATAAAGGCTCCACGTGACTGAAGTGCTGTTGCCCTGGAGATCGCGTTCGTTTATTTACGAGTTTAGATCTTGGTGTATGGTGATTTTTTGAAGCGCTTGCAGTTTGCAAGCACCGACTACTCGTATACATATATGCAGGGTGTTTATAAAGTCCACTTAAAGTGCACTTTAAAAGTTTAATATTTTTGATAGTGTATGTGATAAAAACAAACTGTAAACTGTATTTAAAAGATAATTAAGTTAAATTTCTAAAGAAAGAGAATGATCATGGTTGTTATTTTTTTGCTAATAATAATTTATTTTTTTATGAAGATTCCTAAACCTACTAAATGGCTTCAGTAAACGAGAAAGTGTGCTCTGGTTAGCGGAGATAAAGTGTGTATCAGCTGTTAGAAGAAGATTCACTGCACATTACAAGAAGCACCACATCGAAATTCAATTTCCAAATGGATGAACAAGTTTAAAGAAACAGGTTCCGTAAATGAGGAGACTGTAGCATCTGTGAGTGAAGCTTTTCAGAGAAGCCCACGAAAATCGCTAAAACAGGCATCTGTTGAACTAGCCATTCCAAAAACAACAGTGCACAAAATTCTCAAAGTGAAATTACATAAGAATCCCTATAAGATTCAAGTGCATCAAATGTTACAGAAAGAAGACTACCATGCAAGGTTAAGTTTCTGCCACCAGTTTAATGAAAAGATTCAAGAAGATACTGAGTTTCTTGAGAGCCTCATGTTTAGTGACGAAGCAACATTTCACATTAGTGGCAAAGTCAACCGCCACAATTGTCGCATTTGGGGAACAGAGAAGCCTCAGGAAATCTGGCAACATCAAAGAGATTCCCCTAAAGTTTATGTCTGGTGCGCTCTAGAAAAATCGCGAATAATTGGTCCCTTCTTTTTTGAAACAACAATTAATGGCAAGCGTTGCCTTGAAATGCTGCAAAATTATTTTATTCCAAAATTGACACAATCAGGTCTTTTACGCAATACCATCTTCCAGCTGGACGGAGCGCCATGCCACTATGCTCGTAATGTACGACACCTCTTGAATGATGCTTTCCCAGAAAAATGGATCGGCAGAGGCGGGCCAACCGCTTGGGCACCTCGCTCACCTAATTTGTCCCCTTTCGACTTTTTTTATGGGGACATGTTAAAAGCACAGTATACTCCTCGAAACCTCGTTCTTTGGAGGAACTCCGCGACATGTGATCGACAAAATAACTCAAGAACAGCTGGATAATGTTTTCAAGGAGCTGAAAAATCAGATTGAACGTTGTATCCTAACGGATGTTGAACTTTAATACTCTGAAAGTTATGTTAAAATTTAAATAAATTATCTGTTAAATACCGTTTACAGTTTGTATTTATCACATATACAACCAAACTTATTAAACTTTTAAAGTGCACACGGACTTTATGAACACCCTGTATAAGTCCAACGCAGAGAAATCGCCAGCAAAGATTTATTTTGCCTTTAACGACGACTCCATCCGTCACTCATCAAAAAGTCCGCTACCTTACCGAAACAGCGCAGGAAAATGCTTATCCATTAAGGCCACATCCAAAATTTTACGAGCAAAAATGCACAGATTTCAGGCTTAAATGGAAAGCGGAATCGATTCTCAAGAGGAGCAGGCATTTGTCTACCTCGTCTTCTATTTTCGAGCGCGCAACAGCAAAGCAACCATAGGAAGAGAAGCGGCGTTCCCCTAAGGAACAATTCGCAACAGTCACAGCATTCGTCCTCTGCGCGAACGCGTGGATATAATTTATTCTCCGCTATACTGCTTACCGAGGCGGAGGTCACGATGGACTTATCACACCTCATCGTAAAAACGCAAAAACCCACATGGAGGAAGCGACCGGTTCTCGGTGGGAAACGAACAAACGAAAGAGGATCCACAACGCGGAAAAGGTAGTCACATAGGGAAGAAATCTTTTCAAGGCGCGTCAGGCGGTGACATCTGACCCAGGGAGAAAGAAAAGAGATAGGGGAATGGAAAGGGTAATCGGGGCATGCGATATTTATTTAGATTATCGCCATTTGATTGCAAGCCGGGGTGGGGGATGGGGAGGGAGAGAGTGAGAGAGCAGCGGGTGCATATTGGACAAGGACAGGAGATATTAAGATGGAAATGGATGGGAGGGGAGAGAAAGAAGTGGTACAGATGATGGAAATGGGAGAGGTGGTTAAAAGACGGTCGGAGTGGGTGGAGTGAGGAATAATGACGCAGAGGGATAGAGAGAGAGAGAGAGGTCGCCCTCCCCCATTATCCTTTTCTCCTCTTCTTTTGGAGTGGCGTTTTGAGAGGACAGCCGGCCATTGTGCTCGCGCACTCGCGGGGGAGTGGGGAGGGGGAGAGATACGGGGAGGGGGAGAGATAAGGAGAGGTGGGCACAATCGAAGAGGAGCAGCACATCGCCCTCTTGACTCCTCTGGCCGATCCCTAATGGCAATGAACAATAGCGACCCAGCGGAAGAGCCAAGCGACGAGAGTGGATCTCCCCCCGTGCCCGCCACCCCATCCCCCCCACCGCACATACAAACGCACACCACCACACGCCGCCCGCACCATTACAAATTCGTCCTCTAAGGCGTTCTAAATTGGGATTTGATCGTTCCGCGGGGGGGCGCGAATGGGGTTCGCGGGTAGAGCTTCCCCTCGTCGAGGGCTGGATGAGGGGGCGCCCGAGAAGAACCGGGGGTCTCCCCACCCCCGCATGCACCGCGCAATCAAAAAGAAGCGGACGTGTACGCGAATGAGCGATGTTCGGAGCGAGAGAGAGAGAAAGCGGGGAAAATGCGAGCTTCTCTTTCGAGTCGAGCACGTTCTAACGGGCGCGTAATCGCTTCGAGTACCGCCTCCGTGTGATGCATCGTTTTCAAACAGAAAATTTCGCGTTTCCTCAGATTTCTTCCCAGTGATAGACGTACTTAAAATGTGAGGTCGCCATTAAAGAATGTGCATTAATGTCTCCAAATCGCATCCGCGCTCGTGACTTTTTTGATTGCTACACCACTCTCAACGCAACATTCTCGTTTCCAATTCAAGACAAAAAATTTACCTAACTTAACTGCCTGGCCTAACACGGCAAAATCTTATGCAAAGACAAAACATATCTGAATCGATTTACTATTTTCCCGCATTGTGGAAACAGTTAAAATTCTTTAAATTTAAAAGAAGAAGAGAAAAATTCTGAACTTGACCGGGAATTGAACCCGGGACTTCCGCCTGCTAGGTGGATGCTTGAACTAGCTAACCTATCAATCCAGTACGATTCTCCATTCTCAACATAAGGGAAATTTCCGGGGAGAAAGTGGCAACAAAACAGTAATCCTTACAACACGAAACGTCCTCATTGAGGCACAGTAGAGAATTCCCTTGCTAAATGAAGACAATGAGATTTGTTGCAAAGAGTACTGTAGATAGTGAAGTTTTACGTGTATTGGTTCCTATGCTTAAATATCAATTTCAACACATATTAAAAATTTCTTCCAACAATAGTCTCGCCAACAATTATGCATTGGGGTGGATCGTTTTTAAATTTTCTCGAAATTGAAAATGCCTGACCCGGCATGGGGTACCTTTCGTGGCACTAAATATGGGGCAAAAAAGTTTATCGGTCGGACAATTTTTAGAGGTGCCCCACCGCGGCCAAAGATTACAGATAGCGTTTCGTCCATTTTTCAGCTGTTTTCGACCATGTTATGCAGCTTTTTACTTGTTTGGAGCGTTTTTCAGTTCCAAACTACCCAGAACTCACCACGGTGAGGTGGCGGCATGCCAGGTACACGCTGCACCTACTTTCGAAACTGGATAACACCACCGGCGGCGGCCAGCGGTGCTCGCTGTCAGAAGGGGAATACCTCACTTTGTCAGAGAAGTTTACGCTGCAAGCGCGCCCACTCTCAATCTCATTGGCGAATTTTGAGAGTGAACTGTGTGAGAGAGCGTTCAGTGCTAACCACAGACAGGACCTGATCTCACAATTAGCCTCAGAATGGAAATGACACCACTGATTGTGATTTCAAACCCGATAATAGACTTACGCCGAGTACGAGTCAAGCTGATCTAACAGCCGCCGCTCTAGAAGCCGACAGGACAGGTGTCTCAGACAGAAATACCACACTACTTGTCACAGAAGCTCTGCAGGCAGCAGGAAGTGGTGATATCGTGGACCGAAACAGTAAGAAGAGCATGGGTAAAACTACGCCTTGATTTGCAGGAGGGAGATGCTGCAGATAGAAAACCACAGCAAGGTCTTTTGATGGCAAAAAAGATAACACCCTAATACAGGTCAATATTGATGACAAAATGTACCAGAAGACGCAACAAGAGGAACAAATTGTTTGTGTAGGAACCGGGCTCTTCCTATCTCGGTCATGTGACACCGTCGTCCGCCAGTGGTGCAAATATCCATTCGAGCCTTAAAAGACACTTGGAGGAGAAGCAAATTGACACCAATGAATTGTGTGTGATCGGAAGTGACGGAACTGCTGTTAATACAGGACCGGATTCAGGCGTTATTGCTCGCATGGAAGCAGATCTTGCCAGGCCCATTCAGTGGCTGATTTGTTTACTCCATGCTAACAAAATCCCACTAGGTCACCTGCTCCTCCATCTTGACAGAGGCACTCAAGGGCCAAAAAAGCTGACGTGGCCCATAGGACAGGCCCTCAAACTTGTGAACAGATACCAGTTGCACAGTATCAGACAGTCAATTTTGAATCACCGCATATTTACATAAATGACTTGAGAACGGACCAGCAATACCTACTAGACATGTGGAATGCTATTTTCAGTGCTTACAGCTCTCCAGATCTGTCGATGAGGTCACCGGGAGCACTCTCTCATTCAAGGTGGCCGACGACAGTCAATCGAATTTTGCGATTGTACGTCAGCACAGAAAAGCCATCAGAAAACTTGCAGCTGCTCACCCAATACATCATGCGAGTTTATTCACCTGTCTGGTTCGCAATCAAGTGCATTCCGTCATATAAGGATGGTTCACGACACCTATGGAAGCTGATCCACGAGTAGCGGTTTCTCAACGAATATGTTAGAAAGATAAGTGATCCAGTGATTCAAAGGAACGCTTTCTTTGGAAACCCTGAAAACACTCCTCACAATGATATCAGATACAAGGAAGTCTGTAAGAAAAACGGTCACATTCTGAAAGCAAGACAGGAAAAGTGAGAAATTTTGGTCGTATAGGATTCCTCTGAATTACAAGGCCCAGGACTACACCAAACGCCTAATGTGGTCTCCGGTAACAGTTACCGACCCTCCTATACTTAACTCCATTAGAAATTCTGACCAGCATGTCATTTCAAGCAAGAAAGTTCCGCCTACTTTGCTTCTGTTCAAGATGCCCTGCCACACGCAAGCTGTGGAGAAAACAGTCAAGATGGTTACCGAAGCTTCAAAAGCAGTGCATGGCCAGTCTGCACGAGATGATTTATTCGGGCGTAACTGAAGTCACGGAAAGAAATGCCCAAATTCGAAAAATGGCGCAATACAAACGAAAAAGCCTAAATAAGAAGTAAAAGTGCGCATATGGTAGGGTAGGCACCGGTGGAACTCGAAGTGTAGCCACCTCCCCGTGATGAATTCTGGGTAGTTTGGTACTGAAAAAAATCCAAACAAGCGAAGAGCTGCACAACTTGGTCGAAAACAGCTGAAAATGCACGAAACGCTACTTGTAATCTTCGGCCGCGGTGGGGCACCTCTAAAAATTGTCCGACCGAAAACACTTTTGTCCCATATTTAGAACCACGAAAGGCACCTCAGGCCGAGTCAAGCATTTTTAATTTCGAAAAAAATTGAAAAACGATCCACCCTATTCTGCATTGGCGCGATAAGTGCAAAAAAACAGCTGCATTCGTAAACTATTAAAACGAACCATTGGTCTCTCTTTCAGATTTACACGACGGCAAGATTTTCTTTCCATTTTCGCCAATTTTCATGTTTTTTATATAGTGGTTCGACAACTACAGTAGAAGTATGTAATAGTTATTACATGAGAAATGCCTTCTGTATGGTCATAAACACAGTGATAAGCTAAACACGTTTTTCAATAAATAATCTAAATTCCTGCAGCCATAACGCGGTTAAGTATGGCAGGTGCTAATTATCATTCGAATAGCTGATTATAAGAATATTTCGTTGATTCATATCAAAGCATTTTAAATATAAAATAAAAACGAATAAGATAACAATTTCCATAAACAATCCTACGTGACAGCTTTACCAATTTTTGTTTTTATGCATAATAAAATGATTAAAAAATTACCTACTAAAACAAATTATACAATGTGAGTTAATTTTAATTTTAAAACGTTTTTGCTCTGAAAAATTAAGATGTATGCGAAAAAATTATATAAATGTCTACAAGAGATAATTAGGGCCTAAATTTTCCTCCATTACCGGGCAAATTAAACCAAAAAAGATCCAAGAATCAAATCCGGATTACATATCCGATATATTCCACTTATTTCAGTCCATAATCATACGTGTGTGTTTAAAAATCATAATTCTATCTTGAAGCGTTCGAATACCGTGACTGAAGGTTAATTTAAAATGTGAAGTCATCAAGAAACTACCCATGACAATCAAATCTCACTAGTAATGAAGACATATGGCTCATGCGTACCATGACAACAATTTCCGTCTATTGAAATAGATGCTTTTTAACTCAAATATTTAACAGACCTGGAGTTTTCTGCTCATCTCAAAGGAAATGATTCATTCAGGACAAAATTTTGAGTAAATTCATGCCATTCCAACATCATTTAAAAGGCGAATCACTTCATTTTGAACTTTACATTAAGAAGGCACACGCAATATTTACTACAACTATCAAATAAATGCAGACACTTCGACTTTCCTAATTACATTAATCGAAATTAACGTAGCCAAATATTTCCGAAATAATAACGGCGGAGCGATACGAAATAGGCCAACACTATGACAAGTGATACAGTGACAACTGGCATGGCAACTCACCAGCAGAGACCCTAGGAATTTCTCCGTCTGGAGCGTACTCCTCAGCGTCCAGTTCAGCATCAGAAGAAACCCAATTCCGGCACACCTGCAAAGCAATCGGAGATGAGATATTAAATCGATACCCCAAGATTACGGGTTGTTTCTTTACAACACTCATGAACAATATTTACTTTATCATGGCATGCTAATTTATGATAATAGATAGTTGTTGAATTCCTCAAAATTTCAAATTTCTCAAAAAAAAACACGAAATAAATATTTTTAGAGGAAGTTGCGCGATGGTGAAAAAATTCGGCTTAGATCTTTTGATGAGTATTCACGTTTTAGATTTCCCTGTGACACTATTGTATGGATCAGAAGAATATGGATATCGCAAAACTTGTGCAATTTATGAAGCACCGATTTTTTACATTTAAATGTTAGGTTTAGGAAATATATATAATTTACAAATTCATTAAAAGCTAAAGTTTACAGCCGGTATTCCAGCCTAATGCGATAAATAAGGGAAAGTGACTTGTAAAAGGTAAAAAGCAAATTCAGTAACGCAAATAAATGTCAATGAATTGCCATTAATTTTCATTCGCATAAAAGTCAAACCTAATTGTTATATTATAAGAGCTAAGAGAAGTTCATATGGAGTATAGCTTTGTACGGGGCAGAATCATGGACGCTAAGGAAAAATGAAACAAAATACTTGGAAAACTTTGAAATGTGGACTTGAAGGAGAATGCTGAAGATAAAATGGACAGATAGGATGAAAAACGATGAAGTGCTACCAAGAGTAGGAGAGAAGCGAATGATTATACAGCCTATTAGAAAGAGGAAGACAAACTGGGTTGGGCATTACCTGAGGAGAGAGAGAGTATGATTAAAGACGTGCTAAAAGGAAAACAAGTGATGATATAAAAATGAATTTTATAACCAACTTTTATATAGTTTATACTATAATATGAATATACTCTATAATATAATCATGATAACCTTTCCGCTTTCATGGGCGTAAAAAGTTGCAAAAGCGTCTACCAGCGTTGAGTGATGTGGGGGGTCTCTCTATTTAATATTTTTACAGTTGTGAGAATGGCAGACAGAAGTAGAGAACAGTAAGAATGTTTAATACACAAGTAGTAAGAAGTTTGATACTAGTATCTTTTGTTTCATTAATGAAAATACTGACATCCATTCATACTGCTTAAAATCAACAAAAATATACTGCTAGTTCAGAGTAATTCAGCTTTGGATACTAGTAGGAGTGAAACTTGAATATTTCATAACTTAGTCACCTAACTTAAATGACAAAAATAATAAATTGTTCTTTTTGTAACATCACATCAGCCATCCATATAAAACCACTATATAAGTATAGATAGCTGAAGAATTGCCAAGCTACAACACAACACTTTAAAATGTATTATTTAAATTTGTTCAAATTAACATCCTTTACATCAGTATTACCTATGTTAAATAATAAAAAAGGAATATGATACTTAAATGTGAGGGCTTTTAGAAAAATGCAAGAACAACTGGTCTTAAAGGTCTATAATTAGAAAAGATTTCATCCAAAATAAAAAATAAGCCAAGTGAACAGTTCCAAAGAATGAAATTATGCTCATAGCACAAACTACATAAACAAATATAGTCATCTAAAGTAATAAAAGCTAATTCCCAATTATATCATCTGAAGTATTTTTCAAATGAATTTTCAATGTGAACTATTCCGAGAAGATCGCATTAATGATTATGAATTGTAGAGCAATACGAATGTGATTATAATGTAATAATAATAATAATACATATATAAGGCTATATTATGAGGATGATGATAGAAAGAGCGCTAGAAGTCAATAAAGATATGTATTTTTGTTTTGTAGATTGGGAGAAAGCTTTTGACCGAGTGAAATGGGATAAAATGCTGGGTATTTTAAACAAAATTGGAATAGATTGTAAAGATAAAAGACTGCTTAAAAACCTTTACTTTGATCAAAAGATTAGAGTCAGGGTTGAAGGAGAAGAAACAGAAAGTACTTCAATAGGGAGGGGAGTGAGGCAGGGATGTCCTATTTCACCAGCGATATTTAATATTTATGCAGAAACAATAACAGAAGAAGCGTTGATGGAAGAGAAAGGATTTAAGATAGGAGGTGAAAGTATTACCACCATTAAATATGCAGATGATCAGGGATTAATAGCAAAAGACGAGAAAGAGCTTCAGAGGATGACAGACAGACTAGTGGAGGTTGGCCAACAATATGGAATGAAGATCAATGCTGAAAAAACGAAAGTCATGGTGGTTTCAAAGGAACATAAAGAATTAAATATAATGGTAAATGGACAAAAATTGGAACAAGTATGTAGTTTCAAATATCTTGGCAGTATTTTAGCGCAGGATGGAAGTAGTACACAGGACATCAGAAGTAGGATTGCAATGGCAAAAGCAGCATTTAACGAGAAGAAGGAGCTTCTCACAAGCAAGAAAATAAATTTAGAAACAAGGAAGAAATTAGCAAAATGCTACATATGGAGCATAGCTCTTTATGGTGCAGAGACGTGGACGGTAAGGAGAAAGGAGGAAAAATATTTAGAAAGTTTTGAGATGTGGGTATGGAGGAGAATGATGAAAGTGAAATGGACAGAGAGGAAGAGAAATGAAGAAGTATTAGAAATGGTGGGAGAAGATAGGATGCTAATAAAAACAATCAGGAAAAGAAAAGCAAATTGGATAGGGCACATATTGAGAAGACAGTGTTTACAAAGGAAGATCTTAGAAGGAAAAATTAGTGGAAGAAGAGGAAGAGGGAGAAAAAGAATAGGAATATTAGATAATATAAAGCAGGGATATAATACTTATAGAGATATAAAAGAGGCTTCTAGGGAGAGAGAGAAATGGAGGCAGCGATTCAGTTAAAACCTGTCTTTGGACAGAAGCATGATGATGATGATGATGATTACAAGAGGAGCAATAAGAAATTAATAATAATTTAACAATAATAATAAAATTCATCCAAAGCTTACATGTATCTTAATTTTCCAGATGTAATTCTTATTGAAACTCATAGGGAAAACAGTTTTTAGAAAAATCTTACATGAATAAAGATAAAAAGTTTTTAAGATAAATAAAAACTTGCAATTATTAGCAGAAATATTCCTTCAAAAAACGTAGGAATTCTCGTATCAATACAAATCCACATTAAAATAAAGAGACTTCTATTAAACAATGACAATAGTTTGTTTAATCTCGTTGCTATGATTGATGCTTGTCTATCTTCCCACACGAATTTAAATACACATTTATCGCAGCGCCAACGAAAGAATCTGGTGGCTGAAGTGACTAAATCACTCGTCTTACGCGAAGGTGGGGTAGTTCGAACACCGCAAACAGCTTTGGATTTTTTTTCAGATTATATATATAAATACATATACTTCGCTATATATATATATAATGATAGCGAAGTTAATATAAAGTTAATATAAAAGTTGGTAACTAGATAGAAAAAAGGAAAGAGGAAGAAAAGGTTTCAGCTGATAGACGAATTGAAAGGAAGAGAGAGTTATCAAGATATGATGAAGTCAGCGGAAAATAGGAGTACATATATGGAGAACCAGGTTTAAGCACGAATAATCACGGACTTGTCTACGGGCAGACTGCCTATGATGATGAAAAGCTGAAACAATTTGCGAAAACTGCACAATGTCCAGCTATAAAACAATTCTCTGTATTGGTGAAGTATTTTCGCCCAAAATGTAAATCAAAACGAAAAATTAGGCCTTGTATGCCCAACCCAAGAGATGGTCGGCTCAGCGAATGCGGCGAATCGTTCCAAGTAATACTCTCACCTAATTAACATAAATTTATCGTAGTAAGCTCTAAACTTTCTTCTAAGGTGAAATCGTGCTACATGCTGATTGGCGAATGAACCCGAGTCGTGGTACATAAATTTTGGAAACGACTATCAAAGGTACAAAAAAGGGAGAGTAAAAGATATTGTGAAGAGCGCTTCTTTCAAACCATTTATAAACTCACACAAATCAAAAATATAAGATCAAAAGTATCTGTGGATACAATTATGAGATTCAAAAATGCCCTATTCTACTATAATCGAGCACCGAAACAAAATTTACGGTGTATTATAATACAGGTCAAAATAAAGGAATAGGAAATTGGATAAGATCCAGAAGTCGATTGGTCCAACAGTTAAGATGGATGCTGAACGACAGAAAGCGCGAGATCGGAATTCAGCGTTTGACCACAGTGCCGAAGCCAAAATACTACGAACGAAAAGAATCGGTTATATTTTACGAGGAAAAGGGAATGCCATTATTTTGACTTTCGTCGACGCCGTCTTATAGCAAACGAAGTGACAGATTGACTGCGCAACAAGGTACTCGGGTCATAACCGAAGAGATGAGGAGCCGGAGAAAAGGAGAAAGGAAGGAGTGGAGAGTCGCTAGTGAGAAGGGGAAGAAGAGAGAGTGGAGGAAGAGGGGCGCGAGGGAGTGCCATTGAAGGGTTCCATTAACGAGGGAGGCTTCCACTTGGGAAATGGAGGTGGGCTAGAGGCAGGCGGAGAAAAGGGAAATGGAGAGAGGATGGGGAGAAATAAAGGAGGGTGGAATAAAAGAATCATGGGAAAAGCGTGAAGAGGGTGCACGGAGTGGATAGGAATATGCAGGATAAGGAAAGGATAGAGACTGAGAAAGAATTACGAAGAAATTTATACGCAGAGAAGATTGAGAGGGAATAGGAGAGAGGAAAGGAAAGAGGATGATAGGGGAAAGGAGAAGGAATGAAGGGAAAGAGTTAAGCCAAGAGGAGATATAAGGGGTGAATCGAAAGAGGGTAGAGGGAAGGAGAGTGGTAGAAAGAAAGAAGACGGAAGTATTAAAGAAATATTGGAGGAAATAGAGGAAAGGGATGAAAGGGATGAGAGGAAAGCGGTGGGTGGTATGAAAAAAGAGGGGTTTGAGAAAAGGGTTGGGTGGTATGAGGAGAGGGGTTGGAGGGACGAGAGGAAAAGGGTGGGAGGGACGAGAAGGAATGGGAGAAGACGAGAAAAAAGGGGAGAAAACAAGAAGGAAAGGGGTGGGAGGGACGAGAGGAAAGGGGAGGGAGGAACAAAAGGAAATAGAAGGAGGTGAAGAAAGGTGAGGGAGGGACGAGAGGAAAAAAGTGGGAGGGACGAGAGGAAAGGAGTGGGAGGGACGAGAGGAAAGGAGTAGGAGGGACGAGACGGAAAGGGGTGGGAGAGACGTAAAGAAAGGGGTGGGAGGATCAAGAAGAAGAGTGAGGGAGGGAGGAGAGGAAAAGGGTAGGAGGAACGAAAATGAAAGGGGAGGGAAGGACGAGAGCAAAGGGGGAGGGACGAGAGGAAAAAGGAGAGAGGCGCGAGAAGGAAAGGGTTGGGAGGGAAGAGAGGAAATGGGTGGGAGGGACAAGAAGGAAGGGGGAGAGAGGGACAAGAAGGAAAGAGGGAGGGAGGGATGAGAGGAAAGGGGAGGGAGAGATGAGAGGAAAGGTGAGAGAGGGACAAGAAGGAAAGGGGAGTAAGGGAAGAGAAAAGGGGTGGGAGAAACGAGAAGAAAAGAGGTGGGAGGAACGAGAAGGAAAGGGGTGTGAGGGACGAAAGGGAAAGGGGTGGGAGGGAAAAGAAGGAAAGGGGAGAGAGAGATGAGAGGAAAGGGGAGGGAGAGACGAGAGGAAAGGAGAGTAAGGGAAGAGGAAAGGGGTGGGAGAAACGAGAAGGAAAGAGGTGGGAGGAACGAGAAGGAAAGGGGTGTGAGAGGGACGAAAGGGAAAGGGGTGGGAGGGAAAAGAAGGAAGGGGTGAGAAAGACGATAGGAAATGGGTGGGAGGATCAAGAGAAAAGGGGGGGACGAGAAGGGGAGGGAGAGACGAGAGTAAAGGGGAGGGAGAGACGAGAGGAAAGGGGAGGGAGAGACGAGAGGAAAGGGGAGGGAGAGACGAGATGAAAGGGGAGGGAGAGACGAGAGGAAAGGGGAGGGAGAGACGAGAGGAAAGGAGAGTAAGGGAAGAGAGCAACGGGGTGAGAGAGACGAGAAGGAAATGGGAGGGAGAAACAAGAGGGAAAGGGGTGTGAGGGACACGAGGGAAAGGGTTGGGAGAGGCGAGAAGAAAGAGGTGGGGGGACGAGAAGGAAAGGGATGTGAGGGACGAAAGGGAAAGGGGTGGGAGGGAAAAGAAGGAAGGGGTGAGAGAGACGATAGGAAATGGGTGGGAGGATCAAGAGAAAAGGGGGGGACGAGAAGGGGAGGGAGAGAGGAGAGTAAAGGGGAGGGAGAGACGAGAGTAAAGGGGAGGGAGAGACGAGAGTAAAGGGGAGGGAGAGACGAGAGTAAAGGGGAGGGAGAGACGAGAGTAAAGGGGAGGGAGAGACGAGAGTAAAGGGGAGGGAGAGACGAGAGTAAAGGGGAGGGAGAGACGAGAGTAAAGGGGAGGGAGAGACGAGAGTAAAGGGGAGGGAGAGACGAGAGTAAAGGGGAGGGAGAGACGAGAGTAAAGGGGAGGGAGAGACGAGAGTAAAGGGGAGGGAGAGACGAGAGTAAAGGGGAGGGAGAGACGAGAGTAAAGGGGAGGGAGAGACGAGAGTAAAGGGGAGGGAGAGACGAGAGTAAAGGGGAGGGAGAGACGTGAGGAAAGGAGAGTAAGGGAAGAGAGCAAAGGGGTGGGAGACACGAGAAGGAAAAGGTTGGGAGGGACGAGAAGGAAAAGCGAGAGAGGGACGAGAGGAAAGGGGTGGGAGGGACGTGTAAATTCGATAACTATGCTATGGACACCCGCAAGTATGATAAGGGCGCAAAGGCGGTCTCGTGCCTTCTGGAATATCTGGCAAAAGTTTAAAAATATAATAGAATAAAATAAAGAGGAATAAAATAAAAATAAATATTATTGGATTTGAACGGTTTACGATGGTCGCACGGAGCGTGGTACAGTCATGCGTTCAAACACTAATTTTAATTTTTTCTTATTGCAATAAGTTTTTTCATAAAATAGGGTTGTAAATTATAACAATTTTGTTAATGTCTTCCTCACTTGCTCCATTTTATGATATGTAATCATCTAATATATAAAAATGATTTCGTCGTCATCGGGGGGTAGGAAAGCGGAACTGGAATGCTATTTTTAACAAACTTTCCGAGTACGAGATGGTAGTACACGATAACGAAAATATATACATACTATGGAGCGTAAAAATAAAAACTTACAAATGCAACAAGAATATGATAATACACATTAACTTCTATGATATAAATATTATTTTTTAAGGGGGAGAATGAAATTTCTAACAAAAAACTACGAGACTTAAGAGTTAACTATTACGGTTGAGAAAAAGAACTATACGTAGATGTTATAACAAAACAAATTAGGTAACTTAACCGAATGTTAAATAAAATTTACGGAAGAATAATAGATATAATAAAGTAAATGTTAGTTCTACTTAACACTACAGTTACAGCTATTCTAATGATTCGCTAGAAGATTCGTAGGAGCTCGCAGGAGCAAGTGAAAGGCAGGTCCGTTCACATCGATAGCCAGATAAAGAATCAATCTTTAGAGTATTTTTTCGTAAGGATCCCACACAGTTGACGAATATTCGACCTGCGGTCGAACCAAGGATAAATAACATAATTCCTTAACTTTTTCGGAGCTACTTCGAACTATTCTCCCTTTAAAGGCCAACTTTATGTTAACGGCACATATCACTCGGCGAATGTGACTCCGAAATTTAACTGAATCTGAAATTGGAATCCTTTCTCCGTCGAACAAATAATTAACATCTAGCGAACAATTTTTGGTTCTCCAGAGATTGATGACGCAGCTTTTCGTTTGCTTTATAACAGCTCTCTCCATTCCCTGACGCACTTAAAAAACTCAATATCTTTTTCCCTGAGAAAACATCTTGTCTCTGCATTTCTTATGCCTCCATTTCTAATGCAAGGTTCCTTAACATGACCTATCTAAAGAACTTGAGACACAACTCCAACGCACTCTAAGATTAATATGCGACTTCGAAAAAAGCGACTTATATCTCAGGCTCCTCCGTCAAATTATCCTGGGTTAAACTCGAGGCTAGAATACGTTTTCGCCTATTATTATCTATTATGAATGGAGGACAGTTTCTTGATGGCAATATCACTCAATCAATGAAATATCGAAATAAATTGAACATAAACTTAAAATATGAGAGAGGAGGATGGAAGAGAGAAAAGGAGGAAGAATGGGAAGTGCCTTAATTTTAATACTTAATCCACGCATACCCGTTATATTGACGGCCTTTTATACTAGTAATGGTTATGATCCAAATTTCGTAAACAAACTTTTCAACAAAAAATTCAAAACAAACTTATTCTCCGGTACTTTTCCACTACACCCAGACAAAAAATCTTCCAAATGGGACAAACTCCGATTTACTGGCGGTTGATCAAACAAACTACCCAATCTACCCTTCTAAGGAAGATTTCAAAGTTGCGTTCCACACCCCCTCACACTTGGCAAGAGTCTTATTAATACTAAAGATAAAAAGAAATCAGGTTTCTATCTCCTTAAATGTGATAATTACAGTGCGACTTACATAGGACAAACAGGAAGAAATCTTAAAATACGCTCGGAAGAACATCGAAAGTGGTAAATTTTGAAAAACATTTATTAGACAATAACCAGAATTTACGTAGAAGACGGAAGAGGAAAAGTAAACTGCATCATAATGGGAGACTGGAACAGCGTAGTCGGAGAAGGACAGGAAGAAAATGCTGTCGGTCAATACGGACTTGGGAAGAGAAATCGAGGAGGGGAGAAACTCGTAGAATTCTGCATCAATAATGGCCTTGTAGTGACTAATACATGGCTCAAAAACCATAAACGAAGGTTATACACAAAGAAGATCCCAGGAGATAGAATGAGATACAAAATAGATTACATCTTAATAAAACAAAGATTCAGGAACAGCATAAAGACCGCCAAGGCATTACAAGGAGCAGACATTGATTCAGATCTCAACCTTCTAATAGTTGACGTAAGTACAAAGCTCAAACAAATAAGAAAAACGAGAGGAGAAAGATAGATTTGGGACTTAGACAGACTGAAAGAAAGGTAGGATGTAGTCAGCATGAAGTTTGGAAAACAAATCAAAGACCGTGGGTATAGAATGGGAAGAAATTAAAGCCAGTATCAAGGATACCTTGGATAAAGAGATTGGAAAACAAGAGAAGAAAATCAGAAAACCATGGATCAGTAGGAAAATGTTGGAGAAAATGGATGAGACGAAAATGGAAAAACGTTAACAGAGAAGAAGGTAGAGCCAACTACAGACGTATAAACAATGTGTTGAGAAGGGTAACAGATAAAGCTAGAGAAAATTGGATAAAAGAAAAATGTGATGAAATACAACTAATGGAGAAGTTAGGACGGTACGATATGATGTACGCTAGAGCACTGGAATTAAAAGATAAGAAGTTTAATGGAATTCGTGGTAAAGGAATTATGAATACGGATGGGAAGATAGTATCAGAAACAAAGGACGTATCACAGGTATGAAAAGAATACATTAAGTAACTATACAGCAAGCAGGCAGGATCGGCAAAAAGAGAACTGTAAGATGAATAAAACATTGAAGAAGACAACTTAGGGCCAAGTTCTATGGAAAGCGAAGTAGAAAAAGCGATAATGGAAGTAAAGAAAGGTAAAGCTACAAGCAGCGATGGAACGCCAGCTGAGGTACTTAAAGACATAGGATCAGGACTAAAAGCGATCACGAAATTAATTGATAAGATTTACGATACGAGAGTGTGGCCTCGGGATTTCCTAGAAGTAACAATGATCCCTCTAAAAAATAAGCCAAAGGCAATGCTGTGTAAACACTACAGAACGATAAGCCTTCTGTCACACACGTCGAAGATTTTCACGAGGATTATTAATAAACGGCTGGAGAAAAGGGCAGAAGAAATGCTAGGGGAAGATCAATTCGGTTTAAGAAAAGGATGAGGAACTAGAGATGCGCCAGGGGTGGTTAGAATCATATCAGAAAGGGCAATACAGTACAGTGAAGATATCTGCGTATGTTTCGTA
This sequence comes from Tanypteryx hageni, assembly GCA_028673005.1. Lineage (NCBI taxonomy): Eukaryota > Metazoa > Arthropoda > Insecta > Odonata > Petaluridae > Tanypteryx > Tanypteryx hageni. Next base: position 180,758,501 of record CM054115.1, on the reverse strand, counting down.
GACTGGCAGAAGGCCTTTGATAGAGTAAATTGGGTAATGTTGATGATGATATTCAAGGATATAGGTGTAGACTGGATAGACAGGAGACTGATCAGAAATCTATATGTGAATCAAGTTGTAAAGGTCAGGTTGGAGAATGCGGACACCTGCGGAATAAATATCGGTAGAGGAGTAAGACAGGGCTGCTGCTTATCGCCGACCCTATTCAATATATATGGAGAAAGTCTAATGCAAGAAGCGCTAGAAGGCACAGGAGATTTCAAATTGGATGGACTATAAGAACAGTAAAATACGCGGATGATCAAGTACTTGTTACAAGAAAGGAAGAGGAACTCCAGAACATGATAAATGGACTAATAATAACAGGTAGAAAATACGGCATGGAAATAAAAACAGAAAAATCCAAGGTGATTCGAATATCAGACAAAGAAGAGAATCTTGAACATAAGTATTGAAGGAAAGTCTAAAGAACAAGTTTCAGACTATAAATGCCTTGGAAGCATCATAACAAGAGAAGCAAAATGTACGGATGAGATCAGGACTAGAATAGGAAAAGCAAAAGCGGCTTTCAGAAGAAAGAAACACCTACTTCCGGGGAATATAAGGGAAGATATCCGCAAGAAGTTCATAAAATGCTATGTATAGAGTATAGCTTTGTACGGGGCAGAATCATGGACGCTAAGGAAAAATGACATCAAATACTTGGAAAACTTTGAAATGTGGACTTGGAGGGGAATGCTGAAGATAAAATAGACAGATAGGATGAAAAACGATTAAAAGCTACGAAAACTAAGAGAGAAGCGACTATACAGACTATTAGAAAGAGGAAGGCAAACTGGGTTGGACATTACCTGAGGAGAGAGAGAGTATGATTAAAGACGTGTTAGAAGGAAATCTAGACGGAAAAAGGGGAAAGAGGTAGGAAAGGGTTTCAGCTGATAGACGATTTGAAAGGGAAAGCGAGTTAACAAGATATGAAGACAGCGGAAAATTGGAGTATATGGAGAACCAGGTTTAACCATGAATAATCAGGGATCTGTCTGCGGACAGACTACCTATGATGATGATGACGATGAATCACAATAGTTCCTTCTCCCCAACTATCTTACATCTCTCAGAAACGGATACAAATTTGAAACCATAAAAATAATCGTCTATAAGAAAAAGAATACAATGTTAACCATCGATGTTTTTGCAAACCACTCCTCTACCCTTGAATTATCACACTCTTTGGAATCCCCCCCTTTTATACCAGTCGATCCACTTACCCCTTCCTCCATTCTCTTTCTGCTTTACCCTCCACCCTCTCCCAAAATACCCCGAGATTCCCTACACTCCCGCCCATGGCAGCGACAAACTTCCTTCTCAGGCTTTCCCTTAACAACCTTAACTCCCTTCCTCCTGCTGGGTTTACCCGCCACTAACGTCTACCTGCCTCTCACCCCCCTCCCTTCCCCCATTTTTGCCCCTCCACATTTCTAACTTCATTACTTCTCTTTCTTTATATATTTATGATGCATTCCTATTCTTATCACATTTGACGTAATTGAATGTTATAGAAAGTAAAAGTAACTTTTGGCAAATAAAATTTGTGCGGTAAAGAAATATTAATGAAAATGTGTTCGTTGAACATTACGCTACACAACTGTTATATGCCCAAAACTGTATTTACTTTCTGGAACAATTATTTGCAATTTAGATTTATTTTTTACTTTTACAATGCTGGTTGCTCTGGAAATTAACTTACTCATTGCCAAAATACCCTAAATTAAGCTGGTTTTTGTTTTAAACATTTTTACGCTGTTTCGGAGCGGGTTCGAATTCTCTCTTCAATAAGATTACATAATGTTTTTTCAGACTTACTAACGTCCACTTGCAGAGTTCGTATCCCGATTACAACATATTTTAAAATGAAATTTAAAAACGGCATGCAGCGATTCCCATGTATTCATTATGGAGGAAACGAACGCGTTTGGAATCGAACCAACTTGAGAAAAAAATGAACTGCCGTTGCACACACATGGAAGGTCTTGCATTCTTACCATAGTTTCGTATTTTGTTTCCACGAAAAAGGGAAATCTACATATTAGACAAAGAAGGGAATGAGGCTTGGGGTTGATTGTCACTTTCCCGTTCTCTCCCTCACCCATGTACACTATTGCCAGATTTCACATTTTCTCAGGAGTTTTCCGGGAAGTCAGAAATCACGGGGCACTGCTGGTCCGATTTTATTGTCCAAAGGTGTACCTAGAAGGTTGACATTTGGTGGGAATGTTCGATTCTTAAAGTAAAAGCCATTTACGAAAAAAAATCCAAAATCGACCCGGGTTCGATTCCTGAGAATGATTTCCATTCCCCATAAGATAACATGGAGAAATCGATATTTCGACCTGCAAGCTTATTTTCTTTTGCTTGTTAAAATTCACATATTTGACCTTCGATCTCCGGACTAGGACTGCATTAAAGAAAAATGACTATAGTTTCTTATTACTATCGTCTTTTATCGCCTTCGAATCAAAATCTCTCGAATTTAACGTTTTAATGTCATATTTTGACAAAGTTTAGCCTTTTTAAGAAGTCGCCTTGTCAACCGATTGCATTGTTAAACTCTAAATCCTATTACTGTCACATATGCTCCCGTTACCTCCGGACCTCCATGGACCTTCCATCTCATAGGTATCAGAGATGTCTCAGAATTAGTTTTTACTTTCTCCATATACGTAGTATAGAGCAAGTATTGTTTTCATGAAAAAATTCTAATTCGAGATTTCAACGGAAATACACGTTTTGAGGTCCCCTGAACACGTTTTCGCTATTTTCACGATGATGTCTGTCTGTGATAGGATTTTCGCTTTCTCCATATGTAGTATAGGGGAAAGTAATGTTTTTATGAATATGAAAAATGCGCAAAAGTTGACATGATTGTTACCATATGACACAATTTTATTCGCCGAAAACGTCTGGCATAGTCCGTGCATCGCCGGGTAATTTCAGCTAGTATTTTTTAAATATTTACCAATGGGAGATATTCAGTACTCTTGAAAACGCGGCGAAAGTGGATATTTTCGTAATATAAAAATATATAATTAAGTTTTGCAAATTTTCGAACTTTTGCAATGAATTCTAAGAAAGAGGGAGAGTTAATAAGATTTGCGTCAATGATTTCTTTCTCGGCGGGTTCCGCTTCTCCTTCATAATATGATCACAACTAAGAATGAGCGATATTGCACCATTCTCTGCTTGATGCTCATCCAGTCCAGCGCAACACGAGCGATTCTGATAAAGGTAATCATAAACTAGGACAGCTATTCTCAAGAGCGGCCACCAGAGAATTTCGGTGCGGCCACAAATAATTTCCCATTCAAACGAGATCTCCTTAACCCAGCCACCATTGATCATCTAAAAAGTGTATTAACACGGCCTCGAGAGAAGAGGTTAGAACAGGAGTCTCAACTCGCAGCCCTCGTGGTACATTTATGCGGCCCGCGAAGTAAGCTAGTTAACACTAGACGACCGACACTCAAATATATTTCTTATAAAGTATTTCACGTAAATCTAAGAAACTTGAGAAGTATGTTAAATCAAAACTTTAAAAATACGCATACGTAGTCTATTTCTAATTCCAATTTATAAAAAATTCTGCAGATGGGGTACTAAGTATGTTTTTCCTAAGGCTTCCAATTAACCGCAATTTTCGCTAATCGTTTTTTTAGTTAAAAGATCATCAGCTAATCGGTTAACCCAGGGATGGGGAACCTTTTTTCATTGGAGAGCCAAATGTTACTTAACGGAGACCTCATCAGGCCGCAGATTGCGATGCACGTTGCATACATTCACACATATCAAAATTGAAATATGTAATAAAGAGGCAAACACAATTTAATGGCTTTTTAATTTAACGAATACAGATTTCAGTTCTTCATATTTACTAATATTTTTTAAACTTTAAAGGCTTTAACACAATATAATGACTCTTTAATCTAATGGGAAAATTTTCAATTTTTCATATTTACTAATATATTAATAAACTTTAAAGAAGTTAAAATAAATTAAGGACTTGTAAATAAATTGTTACATTCAATCAGTCGGAAAAATAAGAAGGCGAACACAATTTAATGACTTTTTTGTGAATGTTTGTTGTGAGCTAAGAACTTGATATTTGTTTCCAGCATTGTTGTCTTTAGCTTTAATTGGTCTTCCAGGTGGGTGTTTGTCATCTGTGATTTCAGGCACGTCTTGATTTGAGCCATATGTAAAAATGTTGATTCACAACAATAGGTTGTGCCAAAACAAGAGAGTAAACAACGAGCATATTGACGCAGTTGTGGGTATTCAACTGCATTCTTCCATATTTAAATGGGATCCTTTTTACTGTCAAATAGAGGCTTCAGAATGTTATCTTCTGAGAGCTCAATCAACTCCATCTGCAAATCCTCAGGTGCATTCGAGACATCAACCAGATGTGGCTGAAAAGCTAACCTCAGTGTGGCATCATGTTTCTCAAAATCTTTAAATCTGTTATTGTATTCTTTAATCAAGGAGTCTAAAACACCTATATATTCATCCATATTCCAATTTTGCAAGTTTTTATTCGTATCTTGTTTATCAATTGCCTTTGCCAGTTCAGGAAAATGCTCGGCTGAAACAACTGATCCAATCCAACTGGTCCAATTTAAAAAAAATTAACTTCCGAAATGTTTGAATTTGCTGCAACATTTCATATATGGATTTAGTTTTACCTTGTAGAGAAGTATGCAAATGATTTTTTTTACATTAAATCACACAAAAATGCAACATTTCTGCAGAAATCTTTTTTCAAAATTTCACAGGGTTCATTCTGTTCTTTGAAAATGTTCGTGACTTGTTTTCGCAAAGCTAAAAGATTTTCTAGTACTTGACCTGGTGACAACCAGCTCACTTAATGGTTTGGAAGATCTACACTGTTTCATCGTCATATTGAAGCACTGGCGATGCCGTGAAGCATTTGCTCGAATGTAGTTCACAATGCCAATAACTATACGTAATGTGTCATTTAAAACAAGATTTGGCGCAAAGATTCTGTTGATGCAAAATACATATCTTTTGTTTGTTCTTTCTATAACTTTCAAGCTAAAATCATATATGAGTTTGAGTATGTTTAGACAAGTATGCAAAAGGCCGCATGCGGCCTGAAGGCCGCCGGTTCCCCACCCCTGGGTTAACCGGTAAAAAATAGAAACCCTCAATTAATTTTTAGACATGTTTCTCTCTATATTATAACCGCAAAATATTTCTTACTTCCGTATGAGCTAGAATGCTGGAAAAATTCAGACTAATTCATGACTTAAAAACAGACGGAAAATTGCGAAAACGGGAGGTTTTTAAGTTCAAAAGTCTCCAAAACATTTATTTTATTCGAAAAATTCCCATAAGATTAACATTGGAGGATTGTTGCCATCATGTCCGCTTTGAAAGCATAACACGTAAATGAGTGTAACACATATTTCGTTTGCCTTTTAAAATTACTTATAATTGTCGTAGAAACTAGAAGTTTCAGCCATAGTACGTGCAAAAGAACGCAAATTTATTTTCCTACCGTAGATTTTAAAATACGATTCGAATTGACTCAGAAAATTGTTTTGAAGCGAAATTTTTAAGTTTTTCTTGAATAAAATATTCCGTTGCCAAAAACAACCAGCATTATTGCCATACTCATAAAAATATATGGGACTCTATTGGGAAAGCGGAAAAAGACGGGGATGTGGGGAAAAGAAAGTGAAAGAGAGGAAGGAGAGAGAGAGAACAGAAAGAGGGAAAGGGGGAGGGAGAGAATGAGAAGAGGAAGTTTGGGAAAGCGGGAGGTTTGGTGGGAGGTAGGGATATAGGGAAGTATAGAGGGAGGTAAAGAGAGGGAGAGATGGGGAGAGAGAAGCCCGAAAATAGGACTAAATATAATTTTCTACCTTAAATATATGCCGAAATGAGGAGGTTCAGGATTGCACACGGGCAGCAGACGAATTCACCTCGCGGATCAAGGCACGGGGTTCACCCGCGTAGCCCCTAGTATTTAAATAAATTTCATACGAATACAAGAAAAACTGCTTAGTTTTTGGAATAAATGAATCTTTTTAAGAAATTGAAGCTCATTCAATTTTGGTATAACAAAATTTTTAATGGAATACTTACAAGAAAAACAAGTTTTTTATGACTTAAAGATCAAGCTTTATAAATAAACGATTCAATGTTTCGTATCAACACAAAAAATATTGTTTGAACAAAACCGCAAAAGAATACAAGAAAAAATATTTATTAATGTTTAAAAAATAATATTTCAGAAATACCAGAGCATAAAATGTTTCTTTTTTCATAGAACTACGAATTTTGGTCAAAAATTTATTGGCCACAGAAAAAACTCGTTCACTGGCTGTAGAAGTTGGCTGAATACATGGAATTGCGTTGAAAAGGTTCTCCAATTGACAGCCGAAAATCAACTGGAAGCTTTGATGGGCAGCGGCCGCGGGAGACGTTGGGGAAATTCCCGCCTTGTCCTTGGCTATTCCTACTACACTACTAACCCACCAGTCCCGTGATGTACCAAAAAAACAAATAAACTATCTTAAAAAGTTTTTCGTTGTTTTCCTAAAAATCCATTCTAACACTTCACAAATCCTGGTGTTTCAAATTATTATTTTTTAATGAAATAACATAGGTCCTCTAAGAATACTATTTATTCGGACAAATTCTTTTCACTCGGATTTTTAAAACTAATCAAGGCAAGCATTTTTTCTTCCTTCAAAAAATTCGGTTAATCGGACACAACCGGTTATCTATTAGTACGAAAATCTTAAAAATAACCGGTTAACTGGGTACGGTTAAAACCGGTTTGGAAGCTACAAGCGCGTTTCTTGCATGTCGGAAGAACCTAACCCTCGACTCCAAATCTAGTATTTTTTAATGAATGGGTTTAAGACCGCATCAAAGGCCTCTCTCCTTCCTATTACTCACCCTCTCTTTTTCCCATTCTCCCTCTTCCTTTCTCCCATACTCCTCCCTCCTTCCCTTTCTCCCTCACATTCTCCCCTCAAAAGTGTAGCTCTCTCAGCGTGATATACGTCAATACAAATCTTACATACAAAAAGAATATTTATTTGTTAAACATTACGCTAGACAACATTCGCTGGTCAAGATTATTTTGACTCTCTAGAACAGGGGTCACCAAACTTTTTAATGAAAGGGCCACATGAGGCCTCATGATCCACTGTGCGGGCCACATACGGCATTTCAAATGACTGAGTGAAAATTTCAGAGAGGAAGTTTTGAGAAATTTTGTCGATTCTGTAATATGTAATTCGTTTATATTAAAAGAAGATTTCACCCAAGCACTCGGAAAATGTCGTTTAAATATCATAAATGATATCTAATGAATGCTTTTGCAGATAAGGCGGGCCGGATCAAATCACTGCGCGGGCCGAAGTTTGGGAACTCGAGAACATACTATAACGTAATTATACATTTTTTTAATTTTCAGTCCACATAAAATATTGTTTCATTAAATTAAAATTTATTAGTTTCATCCGGAGGAAGTACAGTATATCCCCCCTCAAAATAGCGCCACAAACGGACAGTTATTTCTTTAATTACGATGTCAACCCTAAATAAAATAATTCTGATTAGCTCATTATATAAATTTGTCATATTTCAATTTTCTATCAATATCCTCGATCGAGTAATTCGCGTTTTACACTCATTGTCAGACCAACGTATGGGCATCCTTTTTTATTATTTTTCTGATTCTTTGATTCTTTTAAACCTTTCTTTCTCTATTTCCCAAACCGCCCTCAAGCTCTCCATTCTTCTACTCCCGTAACCTATCGCCCAATCCTTCACTCTATAAATATTTTACATTCTCGGTTTGTTTATTAAAACGTCAGATTTCCATACCGTCGCCATTTCATTAATATTGAATTTAGCTCATCATTACGATTTTAATCTTTTTGAATAGTATTTCAGCTACTTAAGTATTTCTTCTCCTAAATAACGCAACGAATGTTGTTTTAATTGATTGCTATGAAAATCATTCCCCTCTCCTTTCGCTATTCTCTCCTTCTCGTATTAAAAGCATTTATAGCACGCATAAACCCATAAGGATGGAAATAACAATAGGATTTCGAGGTTTAACAATGTAATTGGTAAGCAAGGCAACATCCGTTAAAATGGCAATATTTCCCCGGATTCGACTTCGGAAGACAATTATATTTTCCCATAAGTTTACACGGGATTTTCGACTTTTCAAGGTGCAAGGTTTATTACCTTCATTCATTAAAATATGTAAATATGGACCGAATTTCTCCATTTTTGTTTTATTCGACGGATAAGACTATAAAATATCTTATTCTTGCAATGTTTAGATGTTATACGGAAAAAATTGTCAGAAACACGCATTTCTTTTCGAAATTTAATGGCTTTTTATACTCTTTCCGGGTGTTGCCAAGGCGACTTACATTGTTGCCTCCGATTGAATTAGCGTCTATTAAGCCTTCAAATAGACGAAAGAATTGTGTTATTCGCTTCGCGCAATGTCAAACTTAATAGATTGCAACGTTAATAATTGAAGAATATTATTATTCATTAAAAATACGAAGAAGAAGAATAACGGAGCCAAGTCGATTATTGATGCCAGAATGCAATAAATTTCAAGCGCTTCATTGCCCGGGAGAATTCAAATGATTGTCAGGAATTTATTAATCAAACAATTACATTTACTATATATATATATATATATATATATATATATATATATATATATATATATATATATATATATATACAGTCAAACTCGTTTATAACGAGCACGGTTGTAACGAGGTCACGGCTATAGTGAGCAAATGCTACCTCCAAGATAAGTTTACGAGTATTTACATACAAATATTTCACGTATATAACGAGCACGCTTCACGGATATATCGAGCAAACTTCGACCACTTCTCACTGTCTCAAACGCGGTGGCGGTCAGCCCCTTCAATCCTCATAGTGACCCAAGATATGTAACCTTGTGTTCTCGAGTCCAGCCTCTACACCCTATCCCTCGGGGAGGTTAAAGACCTCGGCGTTGTTGTTAAAAAATAATCCCTTCGTCCAAACCAAGAATTCCCAACTTGCAGGTACAGTGGCACCCGCGGAGGTCCTTTGTCCTCTCCTCCCAACCCCCAGCTCTTTTACAGCCAGGTTGTTTTTGGAAGGGGGGTAAGGGGCTAAGGGGATGTACAATGGCGCTCGCCCCCGTCGCTCAGCCGAATGCACCCAACACCCTTTCCCACGTAAAGATGGGAAATCCAAGATTTAATCCGTCTCCTCATTAACTCTTCCTGGAATTGGTATGCTCGCAGTTTGCAAAGAAAGTTCGTAGCGTTGATCACAAAAATCAGTTGAGATTTTGCCCTTGAACGAGTAACATGTCCGTACATAAAAGGAAGTGTCTGTCTATTCACGAAAAGGTTGATATTATTCGAGAGTTAGAACGTGGCGAAAAAAATGTTGAAGTGTGCAAAAAATTTAATTTATTGTCGTCTACGGTTTCAACCTTATGGAAAAACAAAGAAGCGATTTTATCTGCACTAGAGAACAACCTAACAACGAACAAGAAAATAAGGAAGTGCGACTTGGGTACTGTTGATCAAGCACTTCTGGAGTGGTTTAAGAGGCAGAGAAATGCTGGTTTCCCCATTTCCCCATTTTAAAGGTACAGGCAGATAAATTTGCAAAACAGTTAGGACATGAAAACTTCACATGCAATAATGGGTGGCTCGATCGTTTTAAAAATCGGCATAACATTGTTTATGCGAAAGTCAGTGGAGAGGCCCTGTCAGCAGATTAAAAAACGGCAAGTGAATGGGTGAAAAGTGTTTGGGAGGAGTGTCGAAAAGGTTACAGAGAAGAAGACATCTACAATGCCGACGAAACTGGACTGTTTTACAACATGATGCCTGATGCAACGTTTAAATTCAAAGGTGACAAATGTGTTGGTGGCAAAAGACCTAAGAATCGTTTAACAGTTTTAATGTGCGCAAACATAAATGGGACTGACAAAAAAAACTTTTTGTTATTGGTAAGTCACAAAAGCCACGTTGTTTCAAAAATGTAAAGAAGCTTCCCGTTGAATATGCAGCTAATAAAAAGGCATGGATGACTTCCAATATTTTTCAGAAATATGTAAGTCAGTGGAACAACGAGTTACGGAGGAAAAATAGGCACATTCTACTCCTTGTCGATAACTGTCCTGCGCACCCACATATGCAGGAGTTATCCAATGTATAACTGGTGTTTTGCCTCCAAATGCGACTTCTATTTTGCAGCCAATGGACATGGGGATAATTAAAAGTTTTAAATGCCATTTCAAGCGATTTTTTGTTCTACAGTTGATTGAAAGGAGGGGAAGAGGTTTAGATGGCAACGACTCTGTATTGGATGCAATTCATTTTATGACAGATGCATGTTTCACCTACAACGATCATAAACTGTTTTCGAATGTCTGGTTTAATATCGGGAGAATTTTCGATTGATAACCATAACGTTGAAAAAGATGATCTACCTCTGTCAGAATGGCTTAAAGAAAATGGAATTGCGAATTTTGACCATGTAAATGACATTGACAATTTTGTTCATGTTGATGATGATTTGATTACCAGTGGAATTTCTACGGAGAGTGAAATAATAGAGACAGTATAAAGCACAGCAGACAGTGATGAAGACAATGTTGAATGTGTCGAAGACACAATCCTTACTCAGGATGCCGTGGAAACATTAAATGATTTTTTTGAAAACATTGACATTTCCGATGGTGTTTTTAGTGCACTAAGTGTAATAAGAGGAAACTTCAAAGTGAATTCTATGAAACAGGCTACTATTCAAAGTTATTTTTGTAAAAAGGGGAGTGATTAAGGATGCAGCTGTGAGTACATTTTATATGTACGTATGTTTACTTTAAATTTTCTAGTTTATTCTCATTTTTATGTTTTTCCATAAATTTACTAAATAAACTTTCTGTTTATATATTCACTTTTACTTCTTATGTCTTATTTCACCATACGCATGCATGATTTTGCCTTCACGGATATTAAGTTTAACGGCTTTAACGAGCAAAACTAAACTGTCCCGTGGAGCTCGTTATAGCCGAGTTTGACTGTGTGTGTGTGTGTGTGTGTGTATATATATATATATATATATATATATATATATATATATATATATAAGTTTTTACACACACACACCTCAGAAGTTATATTTTAATCACACTAGAAAGTCCCGTTGATGTCCAACGGGTAATTCCGCTCGTATGTGAATTAAACGTTAAACATGAGGAATTTCGAGCTGTAGGCGAAAAAAGATAACAGAATTAGAAACCTTATAATTTTTGCTTTACAATGGTTCAGATCTAAAGGTCGTGGGTCAAGTTTTTCTAATTTTAATCTCAAAAAGAAGAAAAGCCTGCACATCAAAAGTTTGGTTTTTGTGCGTTATCTCGTAAATTGTAAATCATCCCCTGGAATCAAACCCTGGACGTTTTTCGTAAATTTTCCTTCATCAGAGCATTTTTATATCTGAATAGATTATCTCTGCCATATTTTAAGTTTATATCTGCATATTTGATCTAGTTATTCGCGTTCTAAGAGCGTGACATGAACCAATCAACGGACCAACATATTATTATAAGGGGAGATTATTAAAAGAGGAAGATTATTATGCGTTCTTTGCACGAAGTGAACGCATATAGGGGAGGTCGGTTCCGTCCGTCCGTCCGCATGTTAAAACTCGGAAACCGCCGGACGTATTATGATGAAATTTGGTATTGGGGAGTTTTGCTAAAATTAATTGACCGATTCCAATTTTGGTTAAAATCGGAAAACAATTACGACCATTTTACATGAAGACCTACATGTAGTTAACAATGTTCCTCTGTTTCAACTCGGGAACCGCTTGACGTCTTTTAATAAAATTTCATATTGGGAAGTTTTACTAAAATTGGTCGACCGATTCCAATTCTGGTTAAAATGGGGCAACAATTGCGACCACTTTACATAAAGACATACAATGTTCCTTTGTTTCAACTCGGAAACCCCTGATCGCCTTTCATGAAATTTGGTATTGGGGAGTTTTGCTAACATTGATCGAACGATTCCAATTTTGGTTAAAATCGGACAATAATTACGACTATTTTACATGAAGACCTACATGTATTTTACAACGTACCTCGCTTGCTTCTCGTTAAATTCTCATCTGAGCGAAAAATATTGAGAACAATGTGAAATCTCAAAGAACGCATTTGAAAACTGTGTACTCCGACATGGTGTACATCTTTCCAATCTCGTTCATCTACAATTAGAGGTCGTATCAAGGCTTATCACGTCAGAATCCAATAACGCCGCGCGACTAAGACGTTTTGGGTATGCTTAAGCGACAAGCATTCTCTCTGTATTGCTTCGAATACAAATCATGTTTACTTCTCATATACTTTTGTTCGCAGAAATCGTGTGAAATTTCAAATAACATCAGTCTATTTTTTAATGTCTCTCTCGATGAAAATAATGGTATCACAAAAACTAATCAAATAATCCTGTTCTAATTTCACTGACAATGAAAAAGGTAAATTTCTGAAGAAATCTTTGTTTGGTTTCTCTTAAAGAACATCCAAACGCAAGAAATATTTACGAAGCTGTAAATTCCCATTTAGATTAGTTGAGAATTTCATTTTAAAACGTGGTGCGTCACTGAAGATGGAGCAGCAGCGATGCAGAGTGAGAGAAATGGGGTTATTAGATTCTTTATAAATGATTGTGACTGATATTTTCAGGTTGAATTGTTTTCTTTATCAGGAAGTTCTTGTTTATGAAGCCTTGTCCCAAACTATGTAAGATATTGGGGTAGTTGTTAAGAAAACCATAAGTACACATTTTAACCCTTTTTTCTCAGCGTACAGATTTTGATGCGGTGGCCACGGCAAAGCTGCGTTGCCAGAATTTTCAGTATGTAAAAAACATTGTGCGAGCCATTAGTACAGGCCCCTTCAGTAGCTGCGGTTTCTTACGCGAATCGCATTAAAAGATGCAAATGTTTCGTTGGTTCACATTAGGTTTCACATCGGAAGTTATTTGAGAGAAAGATCCTATCAGTGAAATAAATAATATTTTAGCTTCACGAATTCACTAGAAAAGGTATTCCGGTTGCACTTTTCACCAAAAAATGCGTTTCTATGACAATAATGCAACAGATGAAAAGTTCTGGCCTGACATTTTGAAACATTCCAACGATTGCTAAGATCGGCCTCTTTTAGTATTGGGTAACTCCCTTTCCGACAACTGTGATGTGTGAACGGACATTTAGTGCACTTCACTTTCTGACAAGTAAACATCACAACAAACGAACATCTTGAATCTACACTCCGATTAGCTGTAAAGGAAAGGAATGTGGACGAATTCCCCTTTAAAAAGATTCTTTAATCATCAAAGATACGTATATTGACTAATAATTTCAAATTCAACAGAGAACTATCGAGCCCGTCTTAAAAAAATTCAAGAACGAGCAATTAAAAAAATATACTTGCCCCAGGTATCCTCGATAGCCACAAGGATAAAAAACCATATGCGTATTTCGGCTACGAAGTAGCCGTCTTCAGTGGTAATTCACGGAAAATAGATTCTAAAAGGACGAATTCCCGTTTCATAAGATTCTTTATCCATCAAATGTATGTATATTGACCAGTAATTTCAGGTTATTAACTACATTTCTGCTCTGAGAAGCTTTTTAAAACGCCTATATTGATATTGCGGCCACTGCAATTTTTTTCGTGAGAATTCCTAAATTAGGATATTACTTCAACTTTACTTTTGTAAAAAACGCGTGCAGTGCATATAACTTTGGTTTCACTGCTATAAGAGTCGACCATGCTTTCAGGAACCGAGAAATCAAAATATGGCAATTGTTCATTGCCATTAAAAAAACGGTGCAACGTACAATGCAAACTTTCTCATACTTTTTTAGTCCATATAATATTGCCACTTTTACATTAATACGCATTTAGGCACCGGAAATATTATCTCGCAGTTTGACTCTGCAGTAGATGTTGGGAGTGATAAGATCTAACTGGTAGCTAGACGTAAAAAACCAATCTTATAACTTCGCTGGGCACTTTTTGAGGCATATGGCTTGAGTAGAACTGTTTGTTACACTCAGCTGTATTACAAGCAAAATTCAAGAATTCAATTTTTATCAAATCGACAGTTTGCGAAAATTGGTAAGAATAAAACACCCTCCAGTACTCCGCGATGTGGTTAATTTCAACAACTCTTCTATTAAGAGTGATATCCTAGATCAAGGGTGGACAAACTAAGGCCCGCGATGCTATTATGAAAGTGAACTTCCAAATGTAATAGATAATATGATATTTAAAATTTTTAATTAGCTCAAATTTCAATTTATGACCTTGCCACGCTAAAATATTGTTAATTATCGATTTTCACAGATAGGATCCTTCTCATTCTCTCTATTAATTTCCGATATGGACCCTAATTCGGTCGCTCAAGCATCCGCAACTGCTGATGCGGCCCGCCTCGTCAAATGTTTGCCCACCCCTGGCCTAGATAAAGACGGGATATAATCATATTCTGCAAAACGGTTTGGCCATTACAACGACGCACAGACGGCAGATTATAGGCAAGCGGGTTCGCAAAAACCATCCCTTTGAATTGAAGGTTATATTCCCCAATATCTAGGATCTAGACATCGAATTTTTCCACGATCACAATACGTACTCCAGATACGAGAAATCAGAAATCTAGGAAAAGACAGCAGGGTTCAAGCGTAAAATCCCCGTTAAAAATGAGACGAGAATAAAATGTCACAGGAATAAAATCCACGAGAGATGGACGTGCTCTGGGCAGCGTCAATCGAAGAGAAGTAGGGTAGGATGACATTAGGGAGGAGGGAGAAATCAAAACCTCTCCTCCTCCATCCCTTCCGACCTCCCCATCCCATGCGATCCCCTTCTCCTTCCATTTCCCCCCTCCATTCCCCGCGAACTTAAAAATCCCCGCTTCTCCACACACAGATGGGTCGGCCGAATGCAGGAGTCAATGAGGGGGAGGGCGCAACTGTCCGACAGATGTCGCCTCTAGACAAAGAGACCGTTCCCCCTACGCACACACGCACGAACCCTGCCCCACCGCGACCACGCCCCCCTCCCGCCCGCCGATGATTAGCCAGCTCGCAGCCCCACTCCAGAACATCTCGAGCGGTATTTCCTCCCTCCCTCTTCACGCGGGGGGACACAACTAGGGTTACCAGATGCCCAAAGGTAGAATGGAGGACATATGCGGAAAAATGGAGGATAAAGGAATAAAAAGCCGGTCAGTCTCTTCAGAGGAAAAAGTGCAGTAAGACAGGTGAATGAGCAACAAATTAATTCACCAAGGAACCAATAGAAATAACAATAACTCAAAATGCTTATACGTATAGTGTATAGCGTAATAAGAATGAATTTTATTCACTAATATACTTCTCAGCAGAAATTATATTTTTTAGAATATCGTCATTCTTAAGAAGGTAAGAATGGAAATCTTTACAAGTCTTTCATATTACACTGGATCATAATAATTCCCTTGATTGTTTTCACGGACAATCTATTTCCTTCAGGGATCCACAGATCATTTATTAGAGAAAAGACCCTTTCCACGTTTGCATTGTCCTTGAATGCAAAAAACAAAATCGCACATTTTTAAAAGCTCAGAATAACAACCTTTATTATTGCAGCTTCTAAAAAATGAGCTCCACTGTTCATGAAAAGGAACATCAAAGATATATATATAGCCATAAAGTTCCAACAATTAAGAAAAGAAAAAGGAGTGTTACTAATAGTAAGACGTAACTAAGCGTAAATTGTTAACAATAGTCGGTAGGTGACGTGGTGGTGGCAGCTAAAATATAATATATCTCTTAAACAATGCATTATATGGAAAAATGTTTCAAACAAAGGTTGTAGTAAATTAAACTTCCTACAACCTTTATTCTAGTATATTTTAACATTTATCAAAAATTAAAGCAAATATTTCAAAATAACGGATAAGTGACAAGAGTAAACACCCACTTCCGGTTGACCGAGTTTTACCAAAAACTAATCAGTTCTTGTGGCTGTCATAAAAATGTTAAATATAAAATTTCGCATTGACCTGTTTATTAGTTTTTGAGTTAGAGCACCCACAAAAAAGCTATCTCTCACACATACACAGAAATCGAGAAAATGGTCAAAACGTGTTCAGGGGACCTCAAAACGTGTATTTCCGTTGAAATCTCGAAGTCGATTTTTTCCACGAAAACAATACTTTCCCTTATACTACGTATATGGAGAAAGGAAAAATTGACGTATTTACGATCATTTCTTCATCGTAGACAATCCATTTTCCTAATGTTGCATGCTCACGAAAGAAAATTAAACTAATTAGATATTGACAGCAGATATTGTTTACATCAGTTGTCACGAAGATTGTTTCGGTTGACAAATAAAAAACAGGTCCAAAGTGAATTACGACTTTCTCGTTTGATTTTCTTGAAATCGGCTACTCTTTCAATAAAAATGTGCTGAACAAAACATATGTTATAAGTTATATTGTACGAGATATAAAGAAAAGATCATTTTTTGTCACCTGTAAAGTGACACTCCTGATTAGGTCAGATAAACTATTTATATAATTTTCTTAGTTTCTCTACATATCCTAAATACCAAATTTAATCAACATCCGCCGAGTAGTTTCTGAGAACCAGACGCTGAATGAAAAGCAACCACCTCACTCCACCATATTTTTCCGCAATGGCATTCGAATTTCGATACATATATTGATGATGGAAGTTGTTCGTTAGTAATTTGTATTACTTTTCATTAGCCATTAAAAGAAGTTACTATTAGTTTTACTTGACTATTGTAGTTATTGCTATAGCCAATGTAATGTTTATAAGCATGTTAAAACCTCATTCATGGAATCTATTAAAATTACGTACATTGACTACGCAGACGATTATGCAAAATGCGAGGATGGCTTTTGATGCTCAACTATTTGAATTACAGTAAAACTTGCGTGTCAAGTTATATACGATATACCATATAGGATATGAACATGTATAATTATAAAATGCAATTTCTTAAGGCAATGTAAATCTAATTTCATTGGAAATAGACTTGGATTAAAAATTATCTTTGCGAGGTCGCTATTGCTTTGACCTTGTGTGAAAATGAATCGTAACTGAATAGGTAACATTATTCTAGAACGCGAAATTATTAATTGGAGTAATATTTCAAATGTCAACAACTAAATCATTTCCCACTCTATTCTTCGATCTCCAATAATGTATTCTAAGTCGTGCATGCACGCCCGGCACACTTCAGCATAAAATCTACGAAATTTACTTTTTTGTCAAAAAATGGTGGAAATTTTTTGGGGGGTCGGCTTATATTCAGGCAGATACAGTAAATTGTTTTTAATAGAATTGCAATAAGCCTTTCATCTCTACTATGGAATCTTTTCACCGACATAGAAAATAGCATTTAGATTTCATTAATGATATCTAATGATGCCTCTAGCTGGCAAATATGAGAATACGCATGTCTTAAAGGAATTGTAGAAGTAAGGTGGGTTGAATGAAACCACTGCGCGGGTTGGGCATGACCCACAGGCTGTAGTTTAAAGACCTTTGATTTGTAAGAAGGCTAGGTCGAGTCAGTCTCAAAGCAAAATCCAGTCTGAGGCATTTTGTCGCTCAACCAATTAACATACATTCAATGATGTAATTTTAGAATTAAACATCATATCTATAAGAGAAAACTTTTTAAGGAATGAATCAGTCCTAATAAAATCTTTATTAATGTGTACAAACTTTTAAGGACAATATGTTTTGCAGCAGTCTTTTCTTCCGAAACATGATGTAAAAGGCTAACTTGAAATATACACTGGGAAAATTGGTTTGTTCACTCGATCCTATTTTTCACACAGGGTGGTGTTCGTGAATCAAGAATTAAGAGGTCATTTCAGCTCTGTTAATGAATTCACAGCGTGTACAAACTTGTAAGGTCAATACCTTTTGTAGCAGAATGGATAGATAAGAATATATTGCGATTTTACTGTCCAAGTAGCGAATCGTAAGAAATTTCGATTTTTTTTAAGTTCGTGTATTTTGAAACCAGATATTTCAAAGTCGTATTTTTGTGGTCCCTTGAACTTCGAAATAACGAGGTTTCACTGTAATCGATTGTAAGCCAACCTTATCAGAAATTGCACCTCGGCTTACAACCAGAGTCTTAAAAATCAATGAACAAAAAAGAAAGTAATGAATGCATTAAGGGACGTTTTCATAAGAAAGGTAGCCTGCCCCATCCAAGTCGTCGAAATCATACCTAGCACTCGTATGCGTAAGAAGCTGTATACATACTCTAGATATGTTTCATATTACTTTTCGAAATACATATTTACATTGTTTACTATGTTGATTCAGTGTGTCTAGCATGCGCATACTGGGATTCCCTTAGCCAATCGTCACACCCTCATGCCTTCGCAAGCATAAGTATCAGTCCTTCGGTGTGGCAAGATTTTCAGTTATTTACAATAATCCCAATATGAGATGAATACATTATTCTGCAGAATTTAAGAGAAAGGTGATCACATTTGCAGAAGAAACATCTAATCTTGCTGCGCAACAGTTCTACAGGATTGATGAGTCAAATGTGAGATGCTGGAGGAGAGAAAAAGAGAAGCATTTATACTTTTTAGTATTTTTTATGCAAAAGATCTGTGAAAACCAAAACGTCTGTACACCATACAAGAAATTTTCCTTGTGTGCCCTTGTGAAAAGTGGGGATCGGCTTATAATCGGTATCGGCTTACATTCAATTATATCCAGTATAAAATGAGGCTAATAAAAATCTTGGATGACTAATCAAATCCCCAAATACTTTATAATAGTAGTGGATGCACAAATGAGCTAAAAACTGAAAATTAAGCCTTTATTTGTTCACTAATGCAGTGGCATATCTAGAAATTAGCAAAGGGGAGGTTGTAGAATTCATAATCAAATTTCAAAAAAGTTAATCATCAAGGACGCCCATAAACACAGAAAAAAACTAAAAGTGCAAGATGAAGATATAAAAGGGCCACATTACTACAATAAATTGTCACATTCTTTGTTCTCCGATTTAATGGAAACAGTCAAGGTTTATGGAGTCATCTTCTCCAACCGCACTGCGTACATGGAAACATTGATGCCCTCATGATTAAAGTGGGAAACATGTAATTGTACATTTAAAATAATAATAATATAAAATAATAATAATTGGTAATCAGTTTAAAATAAATGAAGAAATGTATTCATGGAATTGAAACTTACAGTAAAACCACAATGCCTGAAAGAGGGAGGAAGGTTTTAACCCCCCAAAACTCTCTTAGCTATACCACTGGGTCAATGAGCTGCTCATTCAGAGGACACACTTCATCTGATGACTGTTAAAGTTGCTTTTTCTTACACTTATGGTGAATGCCACCTTCACCACACCTAATTTATGGCACTGACTTCTCTTAAGCTAGAACAAATTCAAATGTATCATATAGGGACGGGGCGGTTCCACTTTTTCTCGGTTACAGTTATATTAATGTGATCCCGGTTCTAGTTCTTGGTGCTGGTTATTATGCGTTTGCATGAAGTGAATGCATATAGGAGAGGTCATTTCCATACGTCCGTCCACATGTTTAATCTCCTGAACCGTTAGACTTACTTCGATGAAATTTGGTATTTAGGAGTTTTACTAAAATTTGTTGGCCGATTCCAATTTTGGTAAAAATCGGACAATAATTAAGACCACTTTACATGAAGACCTACATGTATTTTACAACATACTTCCCAAGTCTCGTTAAATACTCATCTGAGAGAAAAATATTGAGAATAAAAGTTAAATAAAATAATTAAATACGCATTTTTTGTCAAATAATTTTTTCCTGTTAAACCTAAGGTTTACGATAAATTAAAAGAAAAATAAATTAACGTATTTACGTAATTATATGATTTTTGATGTTTTTTGTTCATTCTAAAAATATTAATTAAAAATTTTACAACTCGGTAACTGCTAGAGATATTTTAATGAAATTTGGTATTGGTGAGTTTTACTAAACTTTGTCGACCGATTCCAATTTTAATCGGACTACAATAACGACCACTTTACATGAAAACTGACCTGTATTTTACAACGTGCCTGTTTTGCAACTTGGGAACCGCTGAACATATTTTGATAAAATTTGGTATTGGGAAGTTTTACTAAAATTTGTCGACTGATTCCAATTTTGGTTGAAAATGGATGATAATTATGACCACTTTACATAAAGAACTACATGCAGCTCACGATGTATGTTTCAATTCAGGAACCGCAGGACATATTTGATAAAATTTGGTATTGGGGAATTTTACTAAAATTTGTCAATCTCAAAGAATGCATTTGGAAACTCTGTGCACTCCGATATGCAGTACATCTTTCCATACTTGTATTAAACTGATCTAGGTCTTTAGGCACATTCTGCTTCCAGCTTCGGTTTGTCCGTCCATTCGTATGTTCGTTCTCGGCTTCTACCAAATGGATATTTATGAAATTTATGAAATTTTTATGAAACTTACAGTCCAAGACAATAAGAAAATCACAAAAATAAATCATGAAATCAGGGGTACTACTTTACTGGTGACAAAAATGAACTTTCTGTTATATCTCGTAAATCTTTGGTGTTATCAAAATAGTTTTCAAATACCTGTAAAACTAGTAACGTAAAGTATTTCCTTTCCTATTATTATATTATTATCGTAGAAGTAGCCGTTATCAAGAAAATCGAACAAGAAAGTCGTAATTCGCTTTGAACTTAGAAAAATTCATGCACAGCTACTTAATTGCTGTTAACATAAACAACCTTATTGGTTACTGAAGTAAATAAGATCTGCTATAATTACAAAATACATTTAATTCCTTACGCGTGCATGACAGATTTTGTAAATGGAAGGAAATCTACGGCAAATAAAATAATGTAAACGTAAATATTACTACTACTGAACTCAAGTGATATATGTTTTAAATAATTTTCGATTGTTTGGTTGATTAAAACTTATTAGAAAATAAATCGGTAAATAAAAATTGAGTATTTTCCTGGCATGTCTGATATATCGTTTTGCAGTATTGTCATTAAAACTATGCAATATGTTTATTGATGCAGCAACTAAGGAGGGAGAAGAAATTTTTAATAGACGGTCTGTGGGTTACTCCGGAAAAATGAAAGTGACATGGCAGGGAAGGAAAATACCGTTGTCATTATGTGCGATGTCTGTAAGAGGAGGCTCAAGAACGGGGCACAGTGTGGGAAATGTAAGGGCTGGTTCCATTTTAGTTGCAGTAAAAGTAAGATAGAGGAGTGTGTAAAGGACGATTGGGAGTGTACCAAGTGTAATAAGGGAAAGGTTTTACATATCTTGGAGGAAAAGGAATTGGAGATCGCAGTGCTGAAGAAGGAGCTGGAGGAGGCAAACAAAAAAATTAAAACCCTACAGATTGAAAACAGGTGACTAAAAACAAGGGCTGGAATAAATGGTGGAGCGAAGAAAAGAAATATGAATGAAAATTCATCAAACATTTTATTGATGGGCAACTCTATGGTGAGGTTCAGTGGGGAGCAATACATGTGACAGGGAGTGTTTGAGTGTTTACCGGGAATTAAAACGGAACAGTTGGAAAGGAGGATAGAAGGTAAGAACGATGATCGACAGGAAAGTGTAGCGCTACTACATGTGGAAAGTGAAGATCACATTGTCGGTAATGTATGGGATTTGTGTTCAGTAGTGAAGAAGTTTAAGAAAGCGAGAATGATAATAAGTGGTATAGTGAGAAGGAGGGATGTGCCCAACTGGAAAATAGACTATATTAACGATGGCATTGACTGGGTTTGCAACAAACAGGGTGCGTAGTTTGTGGATCCAAATTGTTGGTTGAAGGAACAGGATTTGGGGAGGGACGGATTACACTTGAATCGAGGGAGAAGCCAAAAATTAGGTAAGCTCTTTTGTGACGAAATTCAATGGATCAGGTAACAGGGAAACTGAAGATGGCAGCAAAAGGTGAAATAAGGGCAGGGGCAATGGTAAATGGATATTTCGGGAGGATTCAAACAGAAGGTGGTGCTGTTGAACTGATGAGGAAACCATGTAAAGGTAAGGGTTTGAGGGTACTTCAGGTTAACTGTCGAAGAGTAACTAACAAGAGGGATGAGTTTCTAACGCTAGTTGATGCTTACAATTCCGATGTAGGTATAAGGACAGAATCGTGTTTAACAAACGATATAAACTCGAATGAGATTTTTCCACCTGGTTATATGGTATATAGAAGAGATCACGAATCTAGAGGAGGGGGGATTTTCATTTGTGTCAAGGAATGCTTCGAATGCACACTCGAATGGGTAAGAAAGGATTGCAAGGAAATGAGTATAAAACTAAGAAATCCTTCTTTTAAAAAGCAAATTGAAATTATAGCAGCATATAGGAAACTGGGAGAGGATTATTATTTGTTGGAAATTTTAGCAAACTTATACATCGAAAAGCCGTTAACTCAGGAAATACTAATAGCAGGAGACCTTAATTTACCTTTGGTCAAGTGGGAAGGGTCATCAGCAGGGGGCAGGAGGGCTCAGGAATTGGTAAACAGCCTTATCTACGAAGGGGCATTTGTGCAGGTAGTAAGACGGCCTACCAGGGGGATAACATTTTTGATATCTTTCTTTTAAGGCCATATGAGTCACTTATTTGCTCAGGGGTCAATGGCAGGTATTAGTGACCATGATGCTGTCTATTAAGAAATGGACTGGGATATTACGACCCCAACGATGATGCAAAAAAACTAAGGTATGGCAATATAGTAGAGCCGATAGCACTGGATTTCAGCAATATTTAAGGGAAAGATTTCCAAAGTGAACAACTGAAGGGGGAAGCATAGAAGATGTCTGGGAAGCATTTAAGGATCTATTGTTGCTGGAACTACAAAAGTACGTGTCCATAAAGATTCTGAAGGACAATCCTGATCCTGAGTATTATAACAAAACTATTCGAGTATTGAAAAGAAAAGTTAGAAAAATGCATAAAATGAAACATTTAGGAAATTTCTATTCAAGTAAATATATTAAATTAACAAAAGAACTGAACAAAGAAAAAAGGAGGGCTAAAGAAAAATATCTCATAAATATTTTAGATAAAAGTAACGGTAGCGATTTCTATAAATATTTTAGAAGGCATCGAGAAAACACAACGAAATTAGCTACGATAAAGAATGCAAATGGTGAGATACTCGTAAGAGACGAAGATAAAGCAAATGAGTTCAATAGGTGGTATGCCAGTGTGTTTAGGAAATCTGAAAATGTTGACACTAGTGCAGAGAGCTATAAATGGTATAGTGACGGAAACAGAGTTAAATAAAGACACGGTATCGACGGATGAGCCAAAAGACATTATCATTCGGGATGCGGAAATTATTAAAAAAGTGGCAAAGTTAAAAGATTGCAAATCTAGGGGACCAGATGATATTGCAGGAGAGGCATTGAAGTTGGGTTCAAGGGAGATAGTACCGTATTTGCAAGTATTATTTACTGTCACTTTTAATAACTATAGTATACCGGCGGACTGGAAGAAGGCAATAGGAATACCTATTCACAAGGGAGGGAACAAAGCCACATTGAAAGTTACAGGCCGGTTAGTCTAACATCAGTAGTTTCCAAGCTCATGGAAAAAATAATAGCTGATTACCTGCGCAACTTCTGGGAGATAAACAATTGGCTATGTAAAAATCAGCATGAATTTAGAAAAGGATACTTGTGTGATACACAGTTATTGGGACTCGTCCAAGATATCGCAGATACGATTGATAAATGGGAAGAAGTGGATGGGATCGTAATAGATTTTGCAAAAGCATTTGATACTGTTTCTCACAACATTATTTTAGCTAAGTTATATAAGTAAAACATTGATAAGAGAATGATCTCATGGATTAAAAATTTCCTTACTGCCAGGTCTCCGAGAGTTAGAGTAAGAACGAGTCTGTCGGATTTTGTAAATATCACATCAGAGGTGCCCCAAGGAAGTGTTTTAGGTCCATTACTATTTCTTATTTATGTTAATGATTTGCCGAATAACATTAATTCAAGAATACATTTATTTGTGGATGACTGCATAATATATAGGCAAATAAAAAGTGAGGATGACCGAGAAATTCTACAAAGAGGACATCGACACATTAGAATCTTGGATTAGGGCAAATAAAATGAGTGTAAATATAAATAAAAGGCACGTCACGTTCTCAAACAAAAGATTGATAAGCGAGCGCAGATACAAGCTACAAGGCAAAATGATACCAAAATTTTATTGCTGCAAGTACTTAGGTGTCCATGTAGCAAAAGATCTAGGGTGGGACAGGCATATTGATAATATCATAGAAAAGCATATAAAAGCTTACATTACGTGATGCGTAATCTTAAAGGAAGTGGTAGGGCTGCGAAGGAAAAGGCGTACAAAACAATAGTCAGACCAACATTAGAGTACATGACGAATGTATGGGATCTGCATGAGATAGGGCGAAAAAGGAAAATAGAGAAAGTTCAGAGGAAAGCTGTGAGATATATACTAGGTAGGTTTAAAAAGGAATGTTAAAAATTCTAGATTGGGAATCGTTAAAAAGTAGAAGTATTAACAGATTAGGCGGGCTTTACCAGGCATACACTAATAATAAAGCGTGGGAAGACTTACGAAGTAGAATGCAGGTTCCGAATTTTTTAGGTAAAAATAGCCATGAATTTAAAATTAAACTTAGGCCGCAGAGAACTAATACAGTAAAGCATTCTTTTCTAAACAGGGGAATCAGTGAGTGGAACAATTTACCTGAGGTACTCTTCAAGCCCTTACCTAAGGACGCAAAAAATTTTAAGCATAGAATTAATGCATATATGCATGGTAAAAGTAAGACGAACTTGGATGAGGAATATTAGCAATCTATATAATTATGACTGTAATTGTACCTTGGTGCTGGAAAAGTAGGGAATTGCTTGGAAGGGTGAAGTATGGTGGGGACTTTGTAGGCCCCATGACCGCTATGGTAGCCATGAAGGCCTTCCATGAACTCCGAAAATCCACACTTCAGGTGCAAAATTGAATTGTAAATATTATATATATTGTAGAGAGTGTGTCTGTAAAAATTGTGATTGTAAATATTATTATTTTTATATATATTGTGTTTTCTTTGTCACCTGGCCGGATGGCCAAATTGCAATGTATAAATAAATAAATATAATCGGGTCGTGGTGTTTTGCTGTTTTATGGTGTGTGTTCGGTCAAATTATATCGTATAGCTTCAAATACTCCATCGCACGAAACGCGCCTATTTGTGATACACTGTACACTTTCCTAACTTGTTTTAGGTTTGAAGTGCTTTTTGATACACCACAGGAAATTCTAGCTTTACAATAGTTACATATAGCATATTTTTCGTTTTTACTGTCAATTCTGAAGTTGTTCCAAACGTCCGACGACTTTATTGTTAGGGTTTACAATAAATCGATGAAATTTAAAAATTATCCGCAGGGTATCTATTCAAAATTACTACACAACAAAATAAAACTTATTTCTGTTAATAAGTTATAGTAACACTTCAAACTGATGGATTTGACTCAAGATATTGCTTGAATTTTTACATTATAAAACCACACAGCAGCAAACCAAATCTTGAATGCTGGAAGTTCAGAAACCATCATTCAATTGTTTTGATAGATATTTTTGTGGAACTATAGTTCATTGAACTGATTCGTCATTCTGATTTTTGTACATGCTACTAAGTTCTATTACTTCATGAACTAAAGGAAATTTAGACTTGCTTATCCTATATGAAACTGAAAGCACATAAAGCAAAAAAATATATTTCACGTCATAGTTAACGCACAACTTCCATCATCGATATATGTATCAAAAATCGAATGCCGTTGCAGAAAAATGTGGTGGTATGAGGCAGTCGCTTTCCAGTTAGTGTCTGCTTCCGAGTCGCAATAATTTTTATTATTAAAATGAGGATCGGAACCAAAGAACCGGATTATAAACAGTCGGTTCCGGTTATTTCGGTTCTTGAGAGAACCGGCAGAACTGAGGAACCGATCGTCCCATCCCTAGTATCATACCATGACGTTACAATAAATGAATTGTAATACTTTAAGTCTTAGCTAAACTTAAAGTAAAAATAGAAATTTTTCTTTGAACATAAAAATAGTTCTAGTCCCCAATCTTTGAAAAACATACTTATATGCTATGGTACACCAAGAGAGAAAGCAACTTATTCATTGATAAGAAAAATTGGTGAAAAAAGCAGCACTAACATGACACTCAGTTCCTCTAGCTAGTTGTTTAAAGAGTAAACAATTGTCAACATGAAGTCATAATCATTTAAAAATAAGTCCTCACAAAATCCCATCTTTTTAAATCAATTCAGACACAAAAAGTCAAATAATTTTAAGGACTTCTGATCAATGAAGAAATTTCACTCTGCAACTAATGAGGTAAACTACAAAAAAAATAAAGAAACAACCCCCCAGAACAGCTGGTGCTATTATATTACCTGGGAAAGATACCGTGAAACTTTTGCTGGAACTTGTTGTCCTGCGATTCTATGCACAGAATCAGTCATCGCAACAGCAACAACCTTACTCTTGAAGCTGGAAAAATGTTCCTTAGCCTAAGGAGAAAAAAACTGGGTCATTAAACACAAGAGAATAGCAAAAGGTATTGACACTAAAAAATAAAATTGAAGTTTACACTGAATCAAAGGTATTTGGAAATAAAATGTCACGAGGATCATAAAAATTTTTCTCCGAGATATAGCCAAAATTCATTCTTTTGCACTTTATTGTAGACTGGTACCTTACAGGGCCTAAACATGCTTCAACTACAACAGCTCAAATGAGATAATAAGGAGTAACTGACACAAAAGGCAATAATCGGTTGTTCCTCTTGTGAGATACCGAAGGTGAAATTTCAATTTTTATTTCCAGTTAGGTAGCAGCCCTGATGAAGCAGCTTGTTTCAAATTTGGTATCACCTGAATGAATGTATTTCAAAAAACTTTTGCCGACATCATATTTAATAGGTTCAAACACAGGATTGAGGATGCGAAATTTTAAAGTAAATTTCTAGTTATTTGGCAGCCGTTTCAGTGATCTGACTAGAGTATGTCATTTGTCTAATTTTTTCAACAATAGCTTCTAATAGGGTTGCCAACCATCCCGTATTATATGGCAGGGGCGGACTAAGAGATATAAAGCGGCCTGATAATTTGTGAAGAACATGGGACCAACCCCTCCCCCCCCTCATCACACTTTTAGCGGAGAGTGGGTCTCAAAACTTATTTAAAATCATGGAATAAAATGGAGAAAAACTGTTCCCATCAAAAAGAATGACTAATTGAAAAAAAAATCAGCCTTATCAGCCCGGTGATTGCACCGGAAGGTTATATGGTTAGTCTGCCCCCGTTATAATGGATTTTCCATATTTTTACTTTCTTTCCGCATCCTTTATGAACTCTATACAGAACGCTGTTTCCCCATATTTTAAATGGTACTTTCTTTTTTAACTAGCACATTGCATTAACCTAAGAATGTATTAAACATTGATACTGGTTAATATAAATGGAATAAAAAGACTCGACGTTATACTTTCCTGCCTGGTTTATTTGCAGGTTACACGCTTCTACAAAGGCAAATTCACATTTAGCTATCAAACATATCAATACTGAAACTTCAGATTATAGTCTCAAATAGATAAGCTGCTGATGCACATTTAAACATCGCCACCAATACTGAAACTGCCTCCATTGAATGAGTGTAGATTAGAATAAAAAAGGAAATTATTTCATGGATCCACTGAATTGGAATCCATGAGTTAATGAAATAAGGATATTATTGCTATAGTTTTAAGTTACTTTGTATTAACCGAGTCAAGAGCATATCTAATGAGGGGTTGTTAGATGTGTCCACATTGTATAGTTTTACTAAGAAAGCATTGATCATATCCTCATTTATTAATTCTGATATGCCATGTTGTGATTTTTTAAGTTTGTATAAAATGATGTAGAACTTTCAACTGCAGCAAAATCAGAAAAGAAGTACCTGTGAAAAAATAAATGTTTGGTTTTATCATTCTAAAATTTAGATTTCTGATATTTGTACGTTTATTTAAGTAAAAAATTTGAAATAACTAAAAAAAATTCTTACACGCCCTCCAAAAATAGGTTGTCCCATATTTCCCGTATTTTTCTGTTTAAAAGTTGCAGTTGTCCCGGTTTTCCCTATTTATAAGTTGGCAACCATAGCTTCTAATATACAATGCTCAGATGGATGCAACCATATGGTATCAACAGAAAATTTTAATTGCAATTTTCTAATAAAATATGTTATGCGCCATCGACCGATCTGTACTATCAATCAATTTCATGTGCTATTCCCGCTGCTAAAATGAAAAACCACAGAAGTTGCTGGAGGAGCGAGTATTTGCCTACTTTGGACTGCCAAAGATTTTTCATTCTGACAATGGAAGGGAATTCATAAACCAGCTCATACAAGCAATGTTCAAGAGATGGGGAGGTGACACAATGTTTGTTAACGGCCAGCTGCGGAATTCCCAATCACAGGGTTTAGTAGAGAGAGGAAATTGTACTGTAGAGAAGAAAATCGCTGCCATGAAACAGGATGAGAATATGGAGGAAGAAGAGATGGGATATCCATGGGCTTCATGGTTGCCCTGCGTCATATTCTCTATGAACAGTGCTCGACAGGAAACTATTAAGGATGCCCCATATCATTTAGTATTCAGGAGGAGTGTTCTTGCTGGACTATTTCTGGGTGCCAAAGAGAATTGCATTGACGAGAAGTGCCTTGGAGATATTGAAGTTGAAAGCAGCCAGCTAGCTTCATCAGACGATGGTCAGTTGCCAGACATTTCATCATATGAAATCGAAGACAAGCCTCATCAACCTATCCTAGCATCTCTGAAGATTTGTGGCATGATTCGAAAGACGTCGTCAGTAACATCAGACAATCAGTTTCCAGTCCTTGATCCGTTGGCTTGACAACCAACGAAACCTAACGACATCTATGACGATCTTCCTGAAACTCACCACATGCCAATTCGTAAACGAGCCCTGGACAACACCTATGTGGCAGCCGCTAGGATGTCAGACTTTTCCAATAATAAGAATGCATTAAAGTCCAAGAGTTTTTGGTGGGGGATCTAGTGAGTGTTGCTGTACCAAAATTAGATCATCAACCAACTTACCCCGGATACCATGTGTTCTAAGTGAAGTACACGGAAAAAAGTGAAGACCTATGGGTGGAGATCTCCTGGACTATAGTGGTATTGTTGTGGCAAATGATTCGAAAGTCGTTTCTCATTGTGAAGTTGGGCAGAAGCTCTACCCCGAAAATAAATGTGTGAAGACGCATTGCAACTGTAAGGGTGGTTGCAAGAGTGGGAAGTGCACGTGCCAGACCATTAAAATAAGAAGTTCAACTCACTGCCACCCAACATCTATGTGATGTAACAAGGGTTCGCCTGAAAAGAAAAACAATTCGCAGTCGCTACTTTCGAAAAAGGTTGCCAGGAAAAGAGCAGCAAACAAACTATTAAAGATGATATTCCCCTTCACCTCTGGATTACAAGACACACTTCTACAACAAAACATGTCCTTCAATATTACCCACCGGTGAATTTGTGCAGTTTATTCACATAGCCAATAACCACTGGATAACGATATCAAATGTCAATCAAACGGACAAGAATACCATATGTATTTCCAACTCTCTGTGCCAGAGACTAAGTGCAGACACCATCCGAATTATAGCCGCCAGATATCTTCACAGCCCAGAGGAAAAATCAACCTTAAAGTTATGAACATCGACAGTCAGCCAAATTCATACAACTGTGGACTTGATGCAATTGCATTTGCAACAACACTTTTGTTTGACAAAGACCCCATGCAACTAAAGTATGAACGCTCTTTGTGTAATCATTTCACACAGTGTGTTGATCAGGGTAAAATAATGCTGTTTCCCTCTACCATTACATACCGCCAACCTAAAATTCTGCACAAACACAAAACGCACGTCTACTGCAACTGTCACTGCCCCGATGACAGAAAATTGATGGTAGAGGGTTAGGGTGCGTCAAAAAAAAAACAAAAAGTTTGAAATGTTGTGTTGCTGACGGCTACTTTTTTTCCTTTTGATGTCAAATGAATATATGCAGATGATGAGCTCGATCTGACGACACTAACCTATGCCACTGGTGGGTCAAAGTTTCAAAATTTCTGGAATTTTTTGGAAATTCAAGTTGAGTCACAAATATACACACTGTATACCTTTCGTAGTTATATATACACATTGTAATACCCTTCATGCATTGAAACGTTATCATGAAATTGATTTTAATGGAAAGAATATTCCTTGCGACATGTTATAACATTGTCTGTCAAGTGCCGAGCGCCTGCCTGCAAGAGCACGAGCGAAGCCAGCCGCGAGCATGTACTAACTTATCCTGTGCCGTGCATCGAACCCAAATTTTTAAATGTGTTGCTATTGGCTATATTTTTTCCTTTTGATGTCAAATGAATACATGCAAAATATGAACTTGTCCGACGACTCCAAACCGTGCCACCGATTGAGTAGAAAAGAATAATTCAACAAAAATTGCAGTCAGAGGTTTGTATTTGCTTGTAATTATATGCCAGACCATTAAAATCTTATACAATATCCTCCAAAATGAATCAATTTTCATGCCAAATTCAATTATCCATCATATCATACTCCTTTGAAAGTGTGGTTTTCTTGCACTCTGGATACTGGCGTCAGCAATCATTAACAATGTGCAGAATGTATTACTTTTGGGTCTCGTTCTTTGTGAGGATGTTGGCATACTGTGTTATAAGTGACACGACACGTTCCACAACACCATTAACCACATGCAATGTCTTCAGCATCTCCCAGTCATGGTGATAGTTGTTGCGTTGCTCCCACATCGAGGGATCCGAGTCCAGGAAGCCCTGGAAGGCTGAAACAGGAGAAAAACTTCATGGATTTCCTTGACATGAAAGCCGCTGGGGTTCTTTGTGACCACCCATGAGCATCGCAGGATGTTTTGGGGAAAATACCTCAGCCTTGGCAGAGGATCGTGTCCTTTTCGGCAGAAAAAAGATGCCAGTGTGATTTAAGTCGTCTACATCCCTCGGCACTTTTACTTGAGGCGGTATTAATGGATCCAATTCATTGTCGATGGCATCAAGATCAATAGTTCCTGAAATTGTTGTTCTTATGTGAATACCACCATGATGGGCGTGAGTCGAAATAAACGATAAGCTAAATGTTGTTAATTTTAATACAAATGCATATAGTGTGTGTGAAGTAATTAGTTACCTTGCATTTGGTTTCCACTCCAGCGTTCTGACCTCATCATTTCCTTTCGAAAGCGCTCAGCAGACCGAACCTCCTTGAGATGCAACACCATGTCAAGTCCAGCCATGCACCCAACACAGTTCTTCATTCTCTGATTAATGAGAAACTGCCTGTCTTCCTCATTTTTAACAATATTCATTACATCCTTTAAGGCTATGTCAAAGAGATCATCGAGCTCATCTTTGAATTTCTCTTCCCTGTCAGCTTGACTCTTCTTACCTGCATGTTTTTGAAAGGTTCTGTATTGATCATACATTGCTAGCAATTTAGGGCACAGTTTCTTTCTTCTTGAATTGGAATACACACCCTGTTCCAAGAAGCAGAAGCTTCCCGCACAACAGCAAGCCTGGCTTCTTTATGCATTTCATTCATATTAAACATTTGATGTCCTTTTGATGGCAATTTCACTCCCATTATTTTCTCATCCAAATTGCCCAGCAAATACATATCACGCTTAGAACGAGGCATTTTCGCAGTAAGAGTATTCACAAAAAAGGAAACACCACAATGGATGCACAACACAGGATAAGTTAGTAAATGCTCGCGGCTGACTTCGCTCGCACTCCTGCAGGCAGGCACTCAGCGCTTGACAGACAATGTTATAACGTGTTGCAACAAATATTCTTTCCATTAAAATCAATTTCATGATAACGTTTCAATGCATGAAGGGTAATACAATGTGTATGTATAGCTATGAAAGGTATACAATGTGTATGTTTGTGACTCGACTTGAATTTCCAAAAAATACAAGATATTTTGAAACTTTGACCCATCAGTGGCATGGGTTAGAGTCGTCAGATTGAGCTCATCATCTGCATATATTCATTTGACATCAAAAGGAAAAAAAGCCATCAGCAACACAACATTTCAAACTTTTTGTTTTTTTTTTGACGCACCCTATAGGGGGTGAGGAATGTAAAGAGAAGTATCATGCCACATGTGTAAAAGTGAATTCAGCTAAATCAGCTAAGAGGTGGAGATGTGATTTTTGTGCTTAAATTACTATGTAATGCTGATCATTCATTTAAATTTTCTGACTGGAGCCTACTGATTGAATAAAATATCTGGTATTGTTTTAAATTCCAGATGTATAATGTATTAAATATCATGTAAAAATAATTACCTCATTGGTCATAAAAATACCACATCGACTGACCACGCAGCACGATTGATCGATTTTAAATTTCTATGCAATGCTGATCATTCTTTTCAATTTTCTGACTGTAGCCTACTGATTGAATAAAATATCTTTTATTGTTTTAAATTTCTGATGTACAATGTATTAAATATCATGTAAAAATAAATACCTCATTGGTCATAGAAAATACCCAAAATATCCATTGACCGCGCAGCACCATCGACTGATCTGCACCATATATCGATGACTGCACTAATGACGTATCCATTGATAGCACAGTGTGATCGATCGATGGTGCATAAAAAATTGACACCATACAAAAAATGTATATTGTGAGATACATTTATCTGTTCTGTAATACAACATTTGAAAAGAAATTACTTTCCTAAATGAGTACTTACAGAGTTAATTACAAGGATTATATTTTCATTATTGCACTTTACTACATGTTTGCTCACAGTGATTACAATTTTGGTGTGTTTGCAATGTTAGGTATGATGTTATAATTCCTAATGAGCCCATTAAATTGTGTGATTAATGCCACAGAACAGTGGCATTCCAGTAGATGTCATAAAATTTTTATAAACATCTAGGATAAATACTGTTATGTGTGTTGATATTGAAATGGCAACAAGAGTGAAAACAGTCTTTGTAAGCTTGGTCTTAAATGGCCACATTATTCTTGTGATGTTTTGATGTTACACGGAAGAATTTCACAGAAACACGCCTTTCTTTTCAAAATTTTATGGCTTTTTTGCCCTCTTACTGGGTGGAGCATTGTTGCCTCTGATTGAATTAGTGTTTATTAAGCCTTCAAATAGACAAAAGAATTGCATTATTCACTTTGCGCTTTTTATGAATCAAAATTATAGTTGTAGCAATGTCAAACTTAATAGATTGCAACATTATTCAGTAAACTGCTGTGGGCATTTTTAACGATTGACCAAAAGAAAATATCTTCTTTCTTTATTTCAGTACTGGAATATGATGTTTTTGTAATAGAGAAGCAATTAAAATTGCACATATAAATTATAAAAACAAACATGAAATTCAAAATGTCAGTTGTATAATTTATAAGGAGAAATGGGCTATTATTACTTTTAAACCTGCAGATTTCTGATCTACTTCGCAAAATTTTTGCAGGTACCACTAGTATTTAATATCATTTAACCTATTTGGAATTTTTAGAAATATTTCAGTTATGGAGAAAGTCATGTGGTGGCCATATCCTATTTTTTATATAGATATAGAAAGTGGAGCTGCCACAATAAAAAAAATAAAAATATTTTTACACGTATTTGTGTTGAACCGTCCGCATCAATTCTAACCAAATTTAATACTTATAATATACACATATATACAAAATCATATTAGCATATTTAAACCAAATCAGCCAAACAGGGGTGCCACAAACTCTTTCAGTAATTAACCGCTTCCCTGATTACCCCGAGTATACTCGGATCGAGGCGAGGGTCAAATTCTGACAAGCCCGAGTATACTCGGGCAGCTGTATTTTTTCCTTTCCTTTAGAAACGCAACCGAGTTTTTTCGATCCTTCGTAGTAGTTTACGTTCCGACCGTTAGAGGTCACTCAGAGAGACAGATTAGATTTCTTGGAGGGTTTCTCGAAGCGGGTTCTTCGAAATATCGGAGTACTGAACTCACACGGTCATTTGCACCGCTGATGCCAAAATTTCTCTTTACAACCCAGTTGCTTCAATTGCTACTCCAGATGTTCTTTACCCTACCAAGGACACTTTCCATTGCTAGGTCATTTGCTCTGAGAGGGTTTTCCCCACCCACCCTTTCTTTCCATTGCTAGGTCATTCGCCTGAGAGAATTTTGCCCACCCACTCTTTCGTTCCTCAGTTCCTGGAAGGTCCTTTGCCTCCCCTACTTGGTGATGCCCCTCGAGATAAGTATGCACCCTTTAGGATCGGCCTTTTGAAGACAGTTTCGGGCAGCTTTTGAGTGAATATGTCTAGCAGTTTTCCTTCCGTTTGTGCTCCGTAGCATTTTTATTTTTCTCTTGTTTTTGTTGTTATATTCTGTTACCTTGTTACTACTACTGAAAAGAAGAAGAACCCCACGAAGCAGTGTGCATTGTGTGGACGAAAGCGAGACGCCCGGGGAAAGCGGATAAGGAAAGAGAGCCGTTTCTACTGTGCGACGTGTAATGTTCCGTTATGCGTGGTGCCGTATTTTAGAATTTATCATTCACGTTCAAATATATGAATGTTGTATATTTTGTATACAGTTTATTTGTTACATATGTGAATTAGTTATGTTTAATATTTAGTACTTTTTTACCTATTATTAGTTATTTTTTATTGTATATTATTTTATTGTTTCATGTTTATTATGTAAGTGTATATATAATTTACACCATATATATGTATTTTTTATTGCATAGAAATGTTTTATGTTGTATATAAGTACGTTTTATACATAAGTTTTTCTTAATTTTGTAGTTTGCACCAAAGAAATGTAACTTTTAAATATGAATCAAGTTCAAGTACCTCGTATCTATCAATAATATAAAAATTTTAAAGTTCGATAACATTTTTATTAAAATTTACTGTTAAAAAATTAATGCATTTCTTTAATTGTATCATTACGATTTTTTCGAAATTGCAGTAAAAAAATATGACTTTTTTTAGATGCTATATTGTAAAAAAAAATCGTCAGGGAAGCGGTTAAGGATTAGAAAGGAATTGATTGAATGGATTTCAATTAAATTTTGTATATAAGATTTGTACAACATACCATAATGAAATCAAGATGTTTAAAGCGGAGCTAAAGAGCAGGCTACCACAATAAAAAGTAAAATAATATTTTTTTACATGTATTTATAGAAAACTGACCTCATGGATTTTAACCGATTAGGGACGGAGCACCACCACGGTGGTGTTAGGGTACCGTCCTCTTCTGCCCTCTTGTGTGGGGCATGCTAATTACCTGTAGTTCGTTCTTTTTGCTAGCAGCTTACGGACAGTTTTAAGTTTCATCCTGTGAAGCTGCATGTGCTTTTCTTAAGCGGTTACCATTTTACGTGTTTTTAAACTTAGCCCTTTTTTAATTTGACAATGGCGACCAAGAGAAAATGGTGTGAGGATCACAAACTGAATTTATTGTTTTCTATACCAGATGATGCAGTAAAAAGTGATATATCCTCTATCGATAGTGATATTCAAGAGGAAGAAATTCCTGAACCCTGTAAAAATATTTCACCTATAACTTTAGACGATGAATCCGATGGTGAAATTGAAGAGACAGTTCAACAGGCTAATAGAAGCAGATTGACTTGGCCCAGAAGAGGTATGATAAATTTAGGCACTAGTCTCTCTCAGTTTACACCTGGTCCTAATACTTACTTACCAGAAAATTCTTCACATTTAGATTATTTTATGTTATTTTTTACGGGCGATATGTTGGACCATTGCGTCAAGCAGACTAATTTGTATGCCTCGCAAAAAATGTCAACTGCGGGCGGAGGTGGAAATATTTGGGAAGATCTTACATTAGATGAGTTGAAAGCTTGGTTAGGTGTTCTTTTTACAATGGGATTTCATGGTCTTCGAAGTCTGAAAGACTATTGGTCCACAGATAGGGCATTGAATGTACCAGGTATATCAGAAATCATGGCAAGGGATCGATTTTTGTCAATTTTGCAGAATTTTTACGTAAATGATAATTCACGGCAGCCTCTACAAGATAGCTTAGATTTTGATTAACTCTACAAAATTAGACCTATTCTGGATAGTTTAAATAGCAATTATAAAAAATATTATAACTTTTCTGAGTATCAGGCAATAGATGAAGCGATGGTGAAATTTACTGGTCGCTCTTCAATGAAACAGTATATGCCAATGAAACCCATCAAAAGGGGATTCAAGTGGTGGGGAAGAGCAGATGGAACATCAGGATTTGTTTTTCATTTAGAATTATACACAGGAAAGGGGACAAATAAAAAGAATAATTTGGGTTTGGGTGGAAATGTCGTGATGCAACTTGCAGAGCCTCTCTTTGGGTCAGGCTGCACCCTTATTTGCAATAGATTTTTTACGTCGCCAGATCTATTTATGGAACTCTCCAAAAAAGGTTTGAGAGCCATAGGAACTGCAAACACCAACCGTGTCAATTATCCCAAAGAATTGGTAGCAAACACAAAGGACTGGAAGCAAAGTAACCAAGGGGACTGTGAGTGGCTCTCCTCCGCCCCACTCGTTTCCTTAGGCTGGCGAGATAAAAGGTCTATATTCTTTTTGTCATCAGGTTACGATTCACCCACATACCCAATGCAAGCTGTGAAAAGGAAGGAGAAGGATGGGTCGAAGGTGGAAGTGTGCTGTCCTGAGATTGTGAGGTTATACAATCAATTCATGGGAGGATTAGATCGAAACGATCAATTATGTAGCTACTACAGTTTGCACATTCCTTCAAAAAAGTGGTGGCATAGACTGATGTTTGATTTAATAAATAAAACGATAGTAAATTCTTATATCTACTACAAACAAGCTACCAATAAGCCAACTTTTCCCCTTAAAAAATTCTATTTGAATATAATCGGAGACCTCATTGGAGGCTACAGTAGCAGAAAGGCGCGTGGACGTAGAGCTACAGTTCCTCCTTCACATAATTTTGGAGAGTGCCACTATCCAGATCAAGTGAAAAGAAATGATATGAATAAACTTTTGCATAAAGAATGTGTGGTATGCCGGGGAAAAGGAATTAGGAAGAGGACAATTTTTGTATGTTCTGTTTGTGAAAAAGGGCTGTGCATTGACACTTCAGAGAATTCCATCTGAATCTCCAATAATTAAGGAATAAAAAGCCTCGGTAAGTACTTTAATAGTTAATATAGACTATTAGTATGGGCCAGTGAAAGTTTCAAGAAGATTAGAGTTAACATTCTTTTTCTATCGTACTTTTCCCAAAAAGGTAACAAATTGGCTATTTTCTGGCATTTAATTCCGTCCCTAATGGGTTAACCAAATACAGTATATATATAATCTTCATATAAATAAATAACCAAAATATCATATTTCAACCGGGTCAACTAAACAGGGCTACCACAATATCAAGGCTAGAATTTTTCTGTAACTATGAATTTCAAAGGTATTGGCTGAACGGATTTCAAAGATATTTCATTTGTAGGGCAAGTATAGAATGGGAAAACAAAATGAATATGTTTAGAATGGATAAAAAAAGTAGGGCTACCACTATATAAGGAAAATAATTTTCTGATTTAAAAGAAAATACATTAGTACCTATACGATTATACTATGGCAAATTTTATGAAAAGCACTTCTGTACCACGGGAAACCCGTGTACACTCCTACTTGTTTAATCTTACTGTGGCTATTGGATATACCTAAGGCAAATACATTCTTTAAATTGCTTGTTCTTGAACACTACATTATTGTTCACAATTATGGGCTTCATCTCAACTCATGGCTCACAATGTGAATTAATGTACAAAACCACCATATTAACTTAGCATAATTTTCTGTGCTTTGAGAATTTTACTCTACAAAGGATGTCTAAAGCAAATTGAAGCAGAAAAAATGTCATTGGGATGACTCAAGTTTATAAAATTGAAAGCATAGTATTCCAAAAATTATACCATTTCCACATTACCTTTAATTACAAACAAAATCAGATGGGTGGGATTTTTATTCACTCACCAATTCAACGGTGCAGTAGCCTCCATAACTGTGCACCACCATCAGCACTTGATTGGACTTGGCCCCTTGGATATAATTCTTCCAAACATACTTCAGATGTTCAACTGCTGAGCCACTACCCTGAAGTACATTTTATTTTCTTTTAAAAATTTTCCTTCACTTTAAAGCCAATTTTGAATGCAAATATGTACATTCACAGCCTTACTTTAATGGGAACGCTCTTTCCTTTTATGTGCCTAATGTTTTCATTGGAATTCAACACAAGGACTCCATATCCATTAGCCTTAGCCTTTTTTATGTAAGGAAGCTGTGTTCCTGACATTAAGCTGTGGTTGATTATTAAACTGAAAAGATTAAAACACAGTGAATCAAAATAAATGCCAACAAAAGCAAAACATGTGAATTCATTAAGAATTTACAATTTCTGTGCTTGATTGCTCTCAACTTACACCATTTCTCATGCTATTATTTATACAACAGTTCATCTTATTTGATCCATTCTATTTTGACAATGGTTCATTCAATTCTGTCATTGATGTAAGTTCAGTAACTATGTGAAACATTTGGATTTGTAGAAAGGTAAGTAGACTCACAATACCAAAAAATTTCTCTAATATTCAAGAATCTAGTTCCTTCATTTTCTTGTAATTATATATAACCATCCATGATGAACGCCAGAAAAATAAACAAAAAACAACTAATGATGACTGAAGGAAAATAACTGATGCATATATCAGGAAAAAGTGCAAAAATTATCTCAGAAATACCATATTAACCCAAAAGGAAGACAATGTTTTTCCAAAAATTTCTGCAAAACAATTAGGGATCATCTTAAAATGGAGTACACCCACTCCCCAATTAACACTCTTAATTGGTGTCAGGAAAATCGAGCACTAACTGAAACAGTGCTATTCAGAACACGTACTTCCATAAGAAATTATGTTATAAGATTTAATTCGTTCCCGAGATTCTATTAATGGAAATGAAAATAGGTAGTATTACATAAATAATACACCAAAGTATTCTTTGTTGACCATATTACGTAGCGTAGAATAGGTCATTTGCATTGCAATTATATTTCAAATTTAACAGTAAAACTTGAATATAAATGAAGAACAGAATGCATTTTACAGAACATATGTTGATCGCTCGCTGAATAAATCATGCAGGAGCATTAAGGAATAGGAATTAGAGTAGAAGAAGACACCTGCGTCTACTTATATATACAGGGTGAGGCAATAGTCACTATACAGCCACAATTATATTAACACAAAGAAAATTGGAACATAATAGCATAAGCATCATGACTGAAGATACTGTTCAATTAAGAGAAGGCAACCAATAAGACAAAAACAAAATTATGTATCGAAACGATCAAAACCTTACTATGTTTTGATAAAGAAATATCGATTCATAAAAGAATTATCACATGTGCTTGATAAATAAAGGAACATGAAATGAGACCAAATAAAGCAAGAATTCAAATATCTTGGTACATATTACATTTTTTTAAACTGAACAATCAAAAGTGGAGTAATAAATAAAAAACACAAATGTTGGCGCTCTCCAGCTTTTAGTCGCAGTGAAACCTCTAATTTAACCTCGAGAGTTGTTTTTCCTCTTTTTCTCCTCTGATCTCCGGTCATCACTCATGGTCTTTTTATTTAAAGGGAAAATATAATTTAAACAAAATTCACTATATTTTGACCCACAAAAACATCGACAAGTGTACACAGAACCATCAAGCAACTGCAAATACTGACATCTTGAGTGTTGTAAATGTGCAGAAGCGCTGCGCAGTGGACTTCGTAAATTACACCAGAAATTTTAAAGAGCGCAAATGTGGAACACGCGAGCGCAATTCAGAAAAAGGTATTAAATTATTTTCAGTGTTAATGCGGAACAGCATTAATCGGGACAGCATTAAAGTGGGGAGTGGGTGCACAAAGTTTTAAATGCCACATGGAACACCCCAACACCAATTCTGTTCACAAAAATGCATCTATTTATACATACACAATACATTACATTTAATTTATTAATACAATATATTTATTCATATTCTTGCTTTAAAATTAATGGTCAGGGCCAAGATCTGATGGAATTCCAATATAAAAATATAATATGGCGTTGTTACAATCAAAAATAACAAAAATTAAAACAACACAGTTCGTCATACTACGGCTTATTCCACATACCGTATTTAATCGATTATAAGCCGATATTCCAACAAGTATGAATGTGGCGGATTTTCAGTTCGTAATTAAATAAAGATTAAAAACTGAAATTGCAACAACATTAACATATTTTTTTACTAAAATATATCTTCACACGACGACTCTTTTTCACTCTCCTCATCCCACAAAACGTCATCTTCTGTGCCATCGAGCGAGTTTGTAATGGAACACTTTTTGAATGAACGTACAATCAGATCACTCGGAATGCCATTCCATGCAGCGGCAACCCAGGATGTAATCATCTACTAAGTTTATGTTCTCGAGCAATTTCACGAGCTTTTGTTTGTATAATCTCGGAGTTCACTGGCAAACAGTTATTTCGTTGATCAATCACAAAGTTATTAAGGATCCCCTCCAATTCATGGTAACGTCCTTGCTTGGGGCCTCCAAATGTTTTTCTTTTGCTTGAACACTTAAGTAACTTCTCTTTATCTCTCCTCCAGCGTCTAACATTTGATTCATCAATCCCAAAGCGCCGTTGTGCTGCAAGATTAGATGTCTCTTCTGCATAGGCAATAACGTTCCTCTTAAAGTTCGCAGAGTAATGCGTTCGTCCCATCATGGGGTAATTGAAAACCGAAAAACTCGCTAAGAAATAAGAAGTTTACACTTGCGGCGAGGATGTTCACAACGAAACGAAATATTTCACTCGGGAATCACAGGACACACTCACAAGACACTTAAACAGTGTTGCCAACACCGGAGTTTGTATACATGATGTATGTTTGCGAATTTGAAACAGTATTGAAAGAATACTTAATAGCTTTATCAATGTAATGAGTGGAGAGTGGTAATGACTATAAAATACGAGGAAGGTAGTTTAAGAATACTATTTATTTGATGAATGATGCGTCCGTTATTTAATTGAAAAAACGGGAGAAATCGTCGCATGTTTAACATTATAAACTTGTAAGTACTTATTTTGTTACATTTAACGGTAAAATTATTTATTAAAAAAAACTTGAAACATCAATTTGGTGAAAATTAAGTCGAAAAATCCGCTATCCCCTAGCTTACATTTTTCTAATCCCCAGACGGTATCTAGATAAAAAGCTAGATTTAGCGGAAAATACGTCAAGTTGGTGACACTACAATGAAATATTTTAGTTAGTGGAGGGGGAGTGTGAAAGCCTACGAATACGTGCACTGCCACCACAATTACCGTATTAGCCCGAATATAATGCGACCCCGAATATAGTGCGACCCCAAGTATTTTGAAAGGAATATTAGAAAAAGACGAAAAACATTTAATTTTCTCTATTTTGCACATTTAAATTACCTGTAAACTCATGACTTATGTACTAAAGGGGGGTAATGTGACGCCACGTTTAGACGGTCCTCGTTTTCTAACGTTGTGTCGCGACCCTGCGTGAAGTTGTGCCGGTGCTGTGGTTGCTGCAATTTGACCTTGATTTATTTTCAAGTCTCCTCAGACCACTACCGAGTATACTTGTACAATGTAGCATCGTAACATGAACGTCCAATTCACTTACAATGCAGAAATTATAAAAATATGCGCTGAAACACGCGTCATGAAACGCGCCGATACGCAGTTATTTTTTAAAGATACAAGTATTCGAATATAGTACGAATGCAACAAGTACTCGAATATAGTGCGAATGCGACTTTCAAAGGTACATATTGAGGAAAAAACATCGCACTATATTCGGGTCAATATGGTATTACAACTTTGACGCGCCTCTTATTATTTACGTAATTTATTTCGTCTTAGTTATTCGGTCATTTTTATTCTTCTTTATAGTAGATAGTTTACGTATTCTTTAAAACGCTTATATCTTGAATTATAATGTAACTGAAGAAATAAATTCAATTACTATTTCATTTGACACCGATTCTAAGACGAGTGGCAATTTCTGAGATGGTGAAAAGGTAAAAAAAAGTCGGCTTACAATCGATTAAATACGGTAATACTAATAACTTATACTATATAACTGCTTCTTACTTATGATATGTCATAAGTCTATACGTACATATATCATTACAAGTAGTCAGTGCTTGCAAACTGCAAGTGGTTAAAAAATCACCATACACCAAGATCTAAACTCGTAAATAAACCAACGCAATCTCCAGGGCAACAGCACTTCAGCCACATGGAGCCTATATGTATTAGATAATATATTCCATGAGTAATAGCAGTATGTTTATAGTTTTCCATGAAATTAAGGCAATTATCCATAATTACCAAATTCTCTGGCAATCGACTCGTGTCCAAGTTTACGTATTTCAAGTTTCGTGACTCAGATCGCACTGCATGAGCAATAAGAATAATCATCATTGAGACAATATCCTATACATTAAATTCATGGAAAAATTAGGATATTTTCTGTTAAGATTATGGTATCCTTATCCATGCCTTTAGTGTGTATTTGGATAAAAACAATCGCGAAATAGGTATGGCACCATTATATTTAATAATTGAAAAGAGTTCAAATTTCTAGAAAAACTACAAAACACAACATTAAAATACTTTTCACGTTTTACAGTCACTGCTATCACGGTTGCTTCTCCTATTGTGATCCCTTAAAGCCCTGGAGAAAAACAAACCTATTCGCTCCTTCCTACAGTCGATAACCCAAATTTAATCATCATGTTTGTGCTTTCAGTAGTACGTGAGAATTGCAATTATCTATGATACCCTCAATCACAGTGCGTGATGCAATTAGCGTTTTGGATGGAATAAAATCTTGCATATTATCGGAAGAAAATATTAATGATGATGTTTTCATAATATGCCTGGTTTGAAAATTAGAGTTTTATCCTTATGGGAATAAATTTCATGTTAATTCAATTAAAGAAAAATGAAAAAATATATTTCCGGTAACTCAAATTTTCTATAACTCGAATAATTTTTGCTTTCCATTGAGATTCGAGTTATAGAACTTCCATGGTATACATACAAATCTAAAAAAACATATTTATATAAATTGAATTTTCTATTACTCGAATAATTATAAATTTTCCTTGAGATTCGAGTTATGGAAGCTCAACTGTAATTTATTATGACGGCATTAACTTTCATTAAAACCATTAAATCACTGCAATCGTAACCAATAATAACAGATCCCTTTAAAAGCAATGAGGCTGTTGCCATAGTATTTAATGATTTTCATTGTTGAAAAGAGGTAAAAATTCACTTTTTTCTGATTAAAAGCAGATATTTATGCTAATTAGGTAGTTATTTGAATTCTGCTTTCAAAAATTAAGAACTCCGTTCTTTCATATAGACAACTGTTCTTTTCCCAAATTCGTATCTCATTTTAAAGTAAATTAAAAATGCATATTTAGAATGCCTTGCACTGAATCCCATGCCTTTCTTATAGGGTATTGAAATGAACATTGGGGTAAAAAAGTCCCCTTAAATATTAACTTTTTTGTGATTTTTTATTTTCTCGTCGGTTCCATCACTCAACTGACCAGCATACCAAATTTCAGATTTCTATTCCTTCTAGAAGTACCTTAGAGTTTTGTGTCAGTCAGTGAGTGAGTGAGGAACAAGTAGCTATATTATCATCAGCATAGATATATATGTTATCATTATATAAAGACATTCCTTACAGAGGAGGAGGATACAAAATACATATAACATACTAGTAGAAGGTGCTAGCATACTGCAAGCATTTCATCTCGCCAAGAAAAAAATCATTTTTCAGAGAGAAATTTCATCATAGGAAATATTTCTTTAATTCATAAGATTTCTCTTCTGGACCGATTTTTGTTTTTTCCTTATGGAAATATAATGGAGAAAAACAATAACTAACTTTCGCAATTTTAGGAATATTATAAACTATCCACGTTGGGTTAATAATGCCACACATTTTCGACAAATTTTAAATTTGTAGCACATTTATAAGAGAAATAACATTTATCTAATTGTTTAAAATTAATTAATTTTTAACAGCCGCAATAACAATTTAATGGATACAGTGAAATGTATATTCGTTTGTATAGACTAAACTCCAAATAACTTTAAAATATCATCTCCTTATCTTGATCCGTAGTATCTAAACATTTACCTATTTGTTTAATCTTTAAGAATTTTTAACTGCCAAACAAATTAAAATATCAAAATTTCTATATTCCCTATTTCTTTTTTTTACAAAACCTACCTCTAAAACAAATTTTAGCTCCGTAGCACATTCGGAAATACATAAACCTTGAAAACTTGTTTAAACAATTGTGAATTTTTAGC
Source organism: Tanypteryx hageni (assembly GCA_028673005.1). Lineage (NCBI taxonomy): Eukaryota > Metazoa > Arthropoda > Insecta > Odonata > Petaluridae > Tanypteryx > Tanypteryx hageni. The sequence goes on along the minus strand of CM054115.1, from coordinate 180,713,673 downwards.
GGCCGCATTGTTGCACTTTTTCAAGATTTTCGTTTGTTCTAGACGAATTTGCCCAAAATTCTACCTAAGAAAAAAATTTCGAATCTCCACCTCATCTGAAAATGCCTAAACATTAGTATCTCCCTGTATGTTATATCCTCCTCTGTAAGGAATGTCTATATATAATGACTATAGTATGTTTCTCGTCTTATGAAGCTTGACCATGAAATCCTCTGTGAGTGACTATTTCTCCATCCAATCAACGCTCGAGTAACGGGCGACGGAGAGGGGAGAAGCTCAGTCTCTCTCTCCCGCCATCGTGCTGTTCACATCGCTCTTAGTCGACTATGTTGCCAGCTCTACTGCGTTCACGCTTCCGTTGCGATCTCTTTATCGCTTTCACTTTGCACCTTGTTATCATTTTAACGCAATGGAAAATGGCCGGTAGTAATAAACAATGACCGTAAGTTTTTCTGTGACGCGTCGCCTTTCATTCGCAAGCAGATCATTTCAAGAGTGGATATCTGGCAATGCTGTTAGGTTTTTCCATGCATTTCGAAGGCCGCGGGTGACGGGGAGAGGGAAAAGGGGAGAAGGGGAGAGGGAAAAGGTTCTCATAGGCTACTTGCTATGTGAAGGTCAAGCTTCATAAGACGAGAAACATACTATAGTAGAAGGTCCTTGCATATTGCAAGCATTTCATCTCACCTTGAAAAAAATTCATTTTTCAGGGAGATAATTCATCACAGGTAATATTTCTTTAATTCATAAGATTTCTCCTCTGGAACGATTTTCGTTTTTTCATAACAATAATGTAGTAAAACAATCATTAATTTTTGCAATATTTGAAATATTATAATTTTCCCACATTGGGTTAATAATGCCAAACATTTCTGCCAAATTTTAAATATATAGCACAATGAGAAGTGAAATAACATTTATCTACTTGTTTAAATTTAAATAATTTTTAACGACCGCAATAACGATTTCATGGATACCTTGAAATGTTTATTCGTTTATATGGACTAAATTATAAATAATTTAAAAATTTCAGTTCCCTAACTTGCCGCGTAGTGTCTATACATTTACCTATTTCTTTAAATTTTAAGAATTTTTACCTGACCAACAAATTAAAATATCAAAATTTCTATAATCCCCATTTCGTTTTTTTTACAAATCCTACCTCTAAAATAATTTCAGCGATGTAGCACATTTGAAAATAAATAAACCTTGAAAATTTGTTTAAACTATTGGGAATTTTTAACGGACGCATTGCTGCACTTTTTAGCGATTTTCGTTTTTTCTAGTGAGTTTTGCACAAAATCCTACGTAAGAAAAAAATTTCGAATCTCCAGCTCATCTGGAAGTGCACATTAGTATCCTCCTATGTTATATGTAATCATTATATATACTAGTAGTTGGTGCTTGCATTCTGCAAGCATATCTTCTCAACATAAAAAAACATTCATTTTTCATATTTCATCATTACAAATATTTTTTAATTTTAAATATTTCACCGAGTGATTTTCGTTTTTCCCTTATGTAAAAATAATAGACTAAAACAATCCCAAAACTTTGCAATTTTAAGAATTTTATACTTTCTCCATTATGGGGTACTAATGCTACATATTTATTCCAAATTTTAAAGTTGTAATACTTCTAGAAGTGAAATAATATTTTTCCAATTGTTTAAATTTTAAACATTTTTAACGGCCGCCGCAATATATTTATGGAGAGATTCAAATGTTTATTTGTGCAAATGCACTATTCTGTACATAACTTGAAAATTTCAGCTTACTAGCTCATCCCGTAATGTCTAAACATTTACCTATTTGTTTAAACTTTAAGAATATTTGACTGCCAAACAAATTAAAATATCAAAATTTGTATAATCCCTATTTCGTTTTTTTACATTTCCTACCTTTAAAAAACATTTCAGCTGCGTAGCACATTCGGAAATACATAAACCTTGAAAATTTGTTTATACAATTGCGAATTTTTAGCGGCAGAATTGTTTCACTTTTCAAGATTTTCCTTTTTTCTAGTCGGTTTTGGACAAAAAAATTTCGAATCTCCATTATATATCGACGTTTCTTACAGAGGAGGAGGATACTAATGTTTAGGCACTTCCAAATGAGATGGAGATTTGAAATTTTTTTCTTAGGTAGGAATTTGTGCAAAACCGACTAGAAAAAACGAAGATTGCAGATTGCAAATATGCGGCCGCTAAAGAAATCGCAATTGTTTAAGCAAATTTTCAAGGTTTATGTATTTCCGAAAGTGCTACCGAGCTGAAATATTTTTTAAAGGTAGGATATGCTAACAAACTAAATAAAGATTATACAGATTTTGATATTTTAATTTGTTTGGCAGTTAAAAATTCTTAAAATTTAAACAAATAGGTAAATGTTTAGTTACTACGAGGCGAGTTAGATAGCTAAAGTTCATAAGTTATTTAGAGATTATTCTATTTAAACGAATTAACATTTCAATGTGTCCAAAAAAATTTTATTGCGGCCGTTAAAAATTATTTAAATTTAAACAATTAGATAAATGTTATTTCACTTCTAAATGTGCTACAAATTTAAAATGTGGCAGGAATGTGTGGCATTATTAACCCAATGTGAAAAAAGCATAATATTCCTAAAATTGCAAAAATTAGTGATTATTTTATTGCATTATTGTTCTTTAAGGGAAAAAACGAAAATCAGTGCAGAAGAGAAACCCTCGAATCAAAGAAATATTTCCCTTGATGAAATATCTCTCTGAAAAATTAATGTTTTTTCAAGGTGAGATGAAATCTTTGCAGAAAGCAAGCACCATCTACTAGTATTACATATATATAACATAACATATATATATATATATATATATATATATATATATATATATATATATATATATCATTATATATCGACGTTTCTTACAGAGGAGGATATATATAACATATAGGAGGATACTAATGTCCAGCTACAAGAGCTAAAGAGATGAAAGTTTTAGTAGATATGATGGAGAAACCTACAGATAAAATGAGACTTCTCACCTAAGTGATATGAGTTCGACTCCATAAATTCCGAAATTTGCGTTTTTCCCATTTTTGTAAATTAGTTATGGGTAAGCTAGAAAAATGAAATTTTCAGTGTTGCTAGATGGCCGCAATATCTATTAGGAATTATAGTCACTTTTGCTTACAGTGTCTTGGGTTCGACTCCAGAGACCCTGGAATATCTCCCATAAGTTAGCATGGGAAAACGCAATCCAGTGTGTAGACCAATCTAATAAGTTTAGGAAGCTGAAATTTTGCATGTTAGTTAGTTAGTTAGCATGGGAAAACGTAATCCAGTGTGTAGACCAATCTAATAAGTTTAGGAAGCTGAAATTTTGCAAGATTATAGAACTTTTCTCATAACCAACTATAAAAATTGAAAATTTTAAAATTGTTAATTTTTAGGGGTTGTTTTAACCCCATTTGAACATTAAAGTTTAATAATTTTTTAGGTACTACAGGATGAGCTAGGAAGTTGCAATTTTCAAATTATTTACAGAAGTGCATTTGCACAAATAAACATTTCAATCTCTCCATATATATATATATATATATATATATATATATATATATATATATATTGCGGCAACCGTTAAAAATGTTTAAATTTTAAACAATTAGAAAAATATTATTTTACTTCTAGAAGTGCTACAACTTTAAAATTTGGCTCAAATGTATAGCCTTAGTACCCCATAATGGAGAAAGTGTAAAATGTTTAAAATTGCAACATTTGGGGATCGTTTTAAACTATTAGAATTAATAGAATATTTGTAATGTAATCTGTCTGAAAAATTAATGTTTTTTCAAGGAGAGATGAAATGCTTGCAGTATGCAAGCACCTTCTACTAGTAACATATATATAACATATAACATATAGGAGGATACTAATGTTTAGGCACTTCCTACCTTAGGTAGGATTTTGCGCAAAACCTACTAGAAAAACAAAAATCTTAAAAAAGTGCAACAATGCGGCCGCTAAAAATCCTCATTTGTTTAAACAAATTTTCAAGGTTTATGTATTACCGAATGTGCTAAGGAGCTGAAATTTTTTATAGGTAGGATTTAAAAAAAAACGAAATAGGGATTATAGAAAGTTTGATGTTTTAATTTGTGTTGCCGTTAAAAATTCTTCAAGTTTAAAAAAATAGATAACTTTTTCGAATTTTTGTAATTATTCTAATTTTTGAAATTTTTCAAATTTTTGAAAATTATGGAATTTATCAAATTTTTGGGATTTTTGAAGTTTTTTGAATTTTTTAAATACTTGACATTTTTCGAATTTTTGAAATTATTGACGTGAAATTTTTCGAATTTATGATTTTCTTTTGAATTTTTTTCGAATTTTTGAAATTTTTTGAATTTTTGAAATTTTTGGCAATTCTGAAATTTTTTGAATTTTTGAAATTTTTGGCAATTCTGAAATTTTTTAATTTTTGATATTTTTCGAATTTTTGAAAATTTTCGAATTTGTGAAAATTTTCGAATTTTTGAAATTTTTTGAATTATTGAAATTTTTACGAATTTTTGAATGTTTGGCATATCTGAAATATTTATCCTTTTTGTAATTTTTTGAAAAATTTTGCATTTCTGAAAATTTCAGCATTTTTGGAATATTTGAAATTTTTGGAATTTTTGAAAATTTTCGAATTTCAGAAATTTAAAAATTACCAAAAATCCGAAAATTTTCAAAAATTCGGAAAATTTCAAAAACTCGAAAACTTTCACAAATTACCAAAAAATTCCAAAAATTCTAAAAATTTCAAAAATTCCAAAAATGCTAAAAATTTCAGAAATGCAAAACATTTAAAAAATTGGAAGAAATTTAAAAAATTCGAAAAATTTCAAAAATTCAAAAAAATGTCAAAAATTCCAAAAATGCTAAAAATTTAAATGCCAAAAATTTCAAAAATTCGAAATTTTTTACAAATATCCCAAAAATTACAAAATGCTACAAATTTTAAATATCCCAAAAATTTAAAATATTCCAAAAATTTCAAATATCCCAAAAATTTCAGAAATGCCCAAAATTTCAAGCTAGAAAAATTCAATTATTCCAAAAATAATAAAAATTTCAAGACAAAAATGTTAAAATTAGAATAATTTTAAAATTCGTAAAAATGTCAAAAATTGAAAAAACTCAAAAATTTCAGAAATTCCAAATATCTCAAAATTTTCAGAATTTTTAAATATTTCAAAAATTTCAAATATCCCAAAAATGTCAAATGTTTCAAAAATGCGAAAAATTTCAAAATCCCAAAAATTATTTGAATTGAAACAATTAGATAAATCTCTCATATTTGTTTTCCATCAGAATGGTTTTGTCTATCTGTACGGTTCGTTTGTTTTCTTCGTTTTGAAATTTATTGTTCTTTCTTTCTCCATTTGTTGATTTTGAATTGGCAATGTAGTTACTTACATTGACGTAATCGCGCCCGGCGATCTTTCACTGTTTTAACGGTCTCCACCTCGTTGGTTTTCTTTTTTCGTTTTGTCAATTTCAAATCGCCTCTGTCTTCGTTTTTTCAAACATTTTACCTAATATCTAGAACATTAGGTTTTTCTGTCCATTTGTACGGTTTGGTTGTCTTCTTTGTTTTGAAATTATTTAATCGCTCTTTTTCAATTCGTTGATTTTGAACTTGGCAACGTATGAGCTTACTTTGTAGTGATCGCGCCCAACGATCGTTACTGTTCCTATGGTTTCCACCTCCTTGGTTTTTATTTTGCTTTGTTAATTATAATTTTGCCACTACCTCTTATTTTGACCTTAAGTTTTTACTTTTGCTTTTAACACAACGGTTGACAACTACATAGTCGTTTTTCATATATCCACTACCCTCCTTTACGGTTTTGAATTTTGACTACAACGTTCACCATTCCAATCGTTGAATTTTAAACCTTAATTACCTCTCCAGATCCTGCTTACACACTTTGTTCGTTTATTGTTCTTTTTACCTTTCTTGTTTTTATACACCATTGTGATTCTTATTCTTCTGGTTTTTATACTTTAGACATGTCTTTACATAAAGAGACACCAGTTTTCACATTATCGACTAAGGATCTCAACCGTTTTCACAATTTACATACTAGAATTAATAACATAGCAGCAGACATTAAATTTTTGAAACTATGTAGAGAACACAAAGTTATACCCAACTTTATGAACATTTTTTCTAAACTGAGAAAAGATCATATCACATCCACAGTAAAACAAATAGCCATCAACAAATGGTTTCAATTAGAAATTAGGAACCTATATGCTAAAAGGAGCTCTCTAGAAATTTCGGCCTATGAACTACACTTAAAAATTACAAAAAATTTACATCCTGTTGAATTTGAATTATGGAACAATTTTGAACATAATATGCATGAGACCAACACTCATAAGTTTCATATTAAATCCATAACTTTAGATAAAAAATTAAAGTTTCTTAAGAAACAAGGGGATAAAACTATTGACAACATACCCAAAAAAACAAATCAACCCAGTATTACTTCACATACTTCTGATTTCACTGAAAACTTGTCCAATCTACCTTTTTCTCAGGATGAATTGTCTCTTTTAGATAGGGGTTTAAATTTGCTTTCCCACCAAGGAATCCACCTATAGATAATTTAATCACAGACATTGAAAAATCCATTGAATTTTTCGATGAAAACTCCAAAAATTATATCCGACAAGCTTGTTCAATACAAATCCAACACAACTTGAACAAATTAAATAAGTTTCATCCCAAAAGCTATTCCAAAACCATGAAACAACTCAGAGATAAAGATTGTTTTTACATTAAGGCTGACAAGGGCCATAAAATAGTGATCATGGATAAGACACAATACTTTCCAAATTATGTTGAACAATGGACCTTACATTAAACTCAAGAAGAACCCATTAAATTCCATGATTCAAAAAACCAAAGACATCATTAAAGGATGTAAAACCATCATTGATAATAAATTAAGCTACAAGTTAAAAATTTCAAACCCAAACATACCTAAATTGTTCTGCCTCCCCAAAATACATAAAGATGACAAAGCCATGAGACCGATTGCATCAGGAATAAATAGCCCAACCTATAACTTGGCCAAATGGCTTAATAGTGAATTTAAACAGATGTCCTTTCCCGACAAACACTCTGTTAAAAATACCTATGACGTGATAAGTAAACTAAAAGACATAACATTAAAAGAGTCTGAGATTTTGGTCTCCTTTGACGTCAAAAGCCTCTTCCCAAGTGTACCTCTGGAAGAAACATCCCAAATTTTAAAATCATTGTTACTAAAACAAAATTTTTCTGATGAAATTGTCCTCGAATATTTACAACTTACTAATTTATGCATGTCACAGAACGTTTTTTCATTTAAAAATGAAATTTACAAACAAACTCAAGGCACTTCTATGGGAAACCCCTTATCTCCCTTTTTAGCCAACATTTTCATGTCCTCTTTTGAAAACGATTGCAAAGAAAAATTTCATTACTTTCCAGATATATGGTTGAGGTACGTGGATGACATATTCACAATCTTTGATTTAAAGAAACAAAATGTAGATGAATTTGTTAATCAGTTAAACAACATATATCCTTCAATTAAGTTCTCTTATGAACTTCAAGAAAACAACACCTTGCCATTTTTGGACTTGCTTATTATAAATAATAGACAACACATCGAGTTTGACATTTTTAGAAAACCTACACATACTGATAACTTTATTCCTAACAACTCCTTTCACCCTATGAACCAAAAAATAGCTGTGTTTCAATTTTTAACACACAGATTATGTAACATCCCCCTCAATAAAATCAGATATGCAAAGGAACTTAAACACATAAAACAAATTGCCGCTAAACTTGGATACGATAATAATTTAATTAATAAATTAGTGAGAAAACATAACTTTAATAAAACTTTGTCCAATGCCACTTCCCTTAAATTAGACAACAAAAAAGAGGACAAATTTGTAAAATTGCCTTATTTTACACCATTAAACAGAGGCTTGAACAAAATTTTTAAACATAAGAATTATACCATAACATATACAAATCCTTTTAATTTGAAAATTTTACTGGGCAGTACAAAAGACAACAGAATCTTTGAACAAGTCCGGTATTTATAAAATACAATGCTCACACTGCGACAAAAAGTACATAGGACAAACAAGAAGGAAACTAATAACACGCTTCAAGGAACACATGGCTCACTATAAATATAATCGTTTTGAAAAATCAAGCGTTGCCAACCACATCTTTGAAACAGGTCATAGTATACACGTAAACGATTTAACATTGATAACTTCAGCCAATAACTCACTAAACTCGTTAGAAAACCTTCACATTTACAAAAACCGCGACACACTTATGAACACGGACACAGATTTCAACAAGACCCTATACAAATTGACAGATTTAAACGACACACACGCCGAAAAATCTTTCCGCGTTTCGCTTGTTTCTCGGTCGTCTTCTTAATACTTTCCGTTTCAACCTGGCAGTTGGCTTCCAGTCACTGTTGAAATAGGTTCTAACCCTGACGATGCCCACCTTGTGGGCGAAATGCATTGGGTTTTGCAGCCCTCTAGTTGTTTTGGCTAAAGGAGTATTCCACTTTTGTTAATTAGATAAATGTTATTTCACTTCTAAATGAGCTACAAATTTATAATTTGGCAGAAATGTGTCTATATTAACCGAATGTGGAAAAGTATATTATTCTTAAAATTTCAAAAATTAGTCCAAATTTTTTTCTTAGGTAATGTTCAGCCCAAACTACAAGAGCTAGAGAGCTCAAAGTTTCAGTTATTGTAGATATGATGGAGAAACCTACAGATAAAATGAGAATTCTCACCTAAGTGAAATGGGTTCAACTCCAGAAATTCCGAAAGTTGCATTTTTCCCCATAAGAAAACATTGCGCCATTTGTGTAAATTAATTTTGGGCACTTGCCCATAAGCTAGAAAAATGATATTTTCAGTGTTGCTAGATTGGCCGCAATATCTATTAGGAATTATATTTATTTTTGCTAACAGTGTCCTGGGTTCGACTCCAGATGCCTCGGAAAATCTCCATTAAGTTAGCATGGGAAAAAGTTATTCCAGTGTGTAGGCCAATCTAATAGGTTTAAGAAGCTGAAATTTTGCAGGATTATAGAATTTTGCTCATAACCAACTATAAAAATGGAAAATTTCAAAATTGTTCATTTTTAGTGGTTGTTTTAACCCCATTTGAACATTCAAGTTTAAAAATTTTTATCTTGGAAACTATAAGTCGTAGGTTCGAGTTTTTGCAAACAATTTGTAGCAAATTATACATAAAAAAAGTAAATTTTGAAAAAGTTCAACAATGCGACCTAAAAATTTGCAATTGTTAAAACATATTTTTAAGGTTTATGTATTTCTGAATGTGCTACGAAGCTGAAATTTTTTTTACTGGAAGACTTTGTAAAAAAAACTAAATAAGGATTATAGAAATTTTGATATTTAAATTTGCTTGGCTGTTAAAAATTCTGAATGTTTAAACAAATAGATAAATGTTTGAGTACGATGGGACAAACTAGGAAGCTGAAATTTTAAAGTTATGTAGGGCTTAGTGCATTAAAACTAATAAACATTTGAAAATCTCCAACAAAGTGTTAACGAGGCCGTATTAAATTTTTAAAATCTAAACAATTAAATAAATATTATTTCACTTCTAGATGTTCTACAACTTCAAAATTTGACAAAAATGTGTGGAATTAGTATCTTACATTGGATAAAGCATAATATTCTTAAAATTTCAATTTTAAGGCATTGTTTTAATCAAATATTGTTCAATAAGGAAAGATCAAAATTGGATGCAGAGGTGAAACCTTTTGAATTAAAAAAATATTTCTAATAATGTTATATATCTCTGAAAAATTAATGTTTATCAGGGTGAGATGAAATGCTTGCAGAATGCAAGCACCAACTACGAATTTCATTTCTACACCAAATTTCGTTCTTTCATTATGGAAAATATTTTATTAAAACAATACCTAAAATTTGCAATTTTAACAATATTATTATTTTTTCATTGTGATGCACTTATTTCACACCTTTATGCCAAATTTTAATGTTATAGCTCATATAGAAGTGAAATTATATTTATCCAATTGTTTAAATTAATATATATATATATACACACACACACACAGTAGAAACCCATTTATCCAGTTCTCGATGATCCGGAATTCAGGATTATCCAGACCTATAGATGGATGGAACAATAGATGCGGCAAGCAGGCGAGGCTCAAGGTCATGCATTCTTAAAGTAACTACATAGTAGGAAATGACTAACTTTTATTCCGAATTATTTGTGCATCGCAATGAAAAAATAATAATATTGTTAAAATTGCAAATTTTAGGTAATGTTTTAATCAAATATTTTCCATAAGGAAAGAACGAAAATTGGTGTAGAAATTAAATATTTTGAATTAAAAAATATCTTCCTGAAAAATTAATATGTTTATCAGGATGAGATGAAATACTTGCAGAATGCAAGCACCAAACTACTTGTAATAATATATAGGAGGATACTAATGTTTAGGCACTTCCAGATATGCTCGAGATTTGAAATTTTGTATGTATGTTCATAACTGACTAGAAAAATGGAAAATCTCTAAAAAGTTAAATAATGCGGCTGGTAAAAATTCGCAAATATTTTGTTTAGGCATTTATGAATATGTTACGAAGTTGAAATTTTTAATAAAAGTAGATTTCATAAAATAACCGAATAGGTATTATAGAAATTCTGATATATTAATTTATTTGGCTGTTAATAATTCTTAAATTTTAAATAAATACCGTCAACTTCGGTTATAACTAAAGTCCGTAATATCCGAGGTTCAGTGAAATTACCATATTTTCCGGCATATAAGATGCACTTTTTTCAGAAAAATTACCTCCAAAATCGGTTTACGTTTCATTCACATAAATACGTAAATTCTATCTTCGCCAAACTAAAGCCTTCAGCTTGTAACAATGTGCATTGTTATGATAACTAAGATTTCTTACAAAAAATCTGAATCATGGCCGTTAATTAGGCCACTGAACTAAAATTAGGCTCTCTTTGATGTAAAAACCAAGTTCATTTTTTTGATCTCATTTATGTCCAAATCCTGAGTTTGCATCTCATTTCTAACTAATTTTAATGTTCAACTTTAGAAAGGCTTGCTCGCAACGATTCATCTCTTTCCATGTTATTCAAATGTAGGAAAGAGGAATCCAAGAGGAATCTAACCCATGAGTTCAATGTAGACGAGGAGCATTTTAAAAGTTAAAGGTCGTGTTGGCAAGTAATACCTGAAAGTTTTATAGAAAAAAATGGATAGTTTTTCAGTTACTAGCATTTTTCTTATTCTCCTATTTAACCCCATATAAGGCTTCATACACACAGACAGAATTTTTAATATGATAGATACAAAGATTCTTCAAATGTATGCATGATAAAATATAAGCCACCAGAAAATTAAGAAGGGAATTATATATAAAATATAACTTCTATATGCATCAAATTGATAGAAAATATTAATTATAAACGGACCTGCGTGCCCATTGCCCAGCTCGGACAACTCCACTACCATGAACAAGCACCAAGAGAGGAGAATGAGTAGTCAGAGCATCAGTGGAAGCAAAAATGAAAGTTGAAGAATGTTCTGGAACAACAGGAACTGGAAGCCTAACCAAACCAGCTTCAGTTTCTAGAAGGTTATACACATACTCTGTGATTACCTGCAAAGATCAAACAGAATTTAAATGCATCAAATTCATTTTACAACTAAAAGGCAGATGTAGGTGCAATTATAGCAGACTTAAAAATTCTTCCACTACTAACAATAAAAAACTGTTAACACTCATCTCCCATTCAAACAGAATATAAAGCAAGTTTCTAACTGAAGAAAGATTTAATTCCATCAAGTCACAGTGAAGCCAAAAAAGCAAATTTTTGCATTAAACCCTTAAGTGGGCCTGAAATTTTCACAATTTGATCACCACGTGGGGCATATTTAGTGCTTTTCGTCATTGCTGATGTCTGTCTGTACACATATATCAGTGAAGAATTGGTTGAACCGATTTCAACCAAATTTGGTACATAGAATCTTCACATAAATACATGACCAAAGTGATGTATTTGGACTGGATTGACACAGCAGGGGTGTCACAATTGCAACATAACTTTTTCCAGTATTTATGAATTTGGAAGGAATTGGCCATACCAATTTCGATGAAATTTTGTATGATGGTAAACAAGATTAAAAAAACAAAATGAAGATGTTTAGATGTTTAGTGCCGGCCTCGGCAGAGGGGTGGCTAGTGCGTCTGGCTCCCAATAGGGACAGGAAATGATTTTAATTCATACCATGCTTCATATACTATATAAAGAAGTGCAAATTATAAGGGCAATAATTTATGTAACCTCTCCTTGTAAAGCAAATTTCACAAAAAGCACTTCTGTACTACAGGAAACCCATGTACACCCATACTTCAAATGTGATTAAATTAAAGGTTGATATTTGGATGCATCATTGAAAACACACAAGATTAGAAAGGTGTACACAAGAGTTTCCAAAGGCATTCTTTACAATTTATGTTATCATGCCAAAAAAAATATTAACGGCTTAATCTATTGACTTAGTACTACAAAATTATATATCAGAAGCAATGTCAAGGAAATATTGAATTTGTGATAAACTGATTTATTTTATAATCAGTAGTAATTAATTGAACAATCTAAAATTGTTAAACAAACCTCACTTTAAATAAGCAGTAGTAATCTTTACGGTCACGTTCATTCCTTCGTCATAAATTATCCATTTCTTTTCACTTACTAAATCTGTGTATTCCAAAGGAAAATAAACATTTAAGTTCATTTCTTTGTTGTGGTGAATCAATTTCCTTTTATTTACTAGCTTCAGTAGGCACAGGAAATGAAATTAAACATGTTTAAAGTAGATCTTGTTTACTTACGTTGTTAAGAAGATGGCCTTCGTTGACAACAATTAAAAAAAGTTTCTAACAGCTTTCTTGTTTGATTTTCTTGAAAACATTTACTCTTTTGATAAAAGTGTACTGAACAAAACATGCTATTTGATTATTTCTATAAATGTTGTTTGAATATTTTATTGATATAAGTAATATTTTACGAGATATGACTGAAAGTTCATTTTTTGTCACCAGTCAAATTACTTCTAATTAGGCTATGTAATTCATTTATATAATTTTTTAGCCATAAAGTCGTAAATACGAAATTACATGAACATCTGCCCTGTAAATTCAGAGACTATAAATGCGGATGGGTGGCCAGAGGAGACTACCCTTAAGGCATTCTGCTTGTATCGCTTTGCTGGTAAAGAAAGCATAATAAGAAGGAAAAGTGTACTCCATAAATGCAATACACAGAGATTTCAGAAGTATTATTTATGGAAAATATGTATAGGTCGACCTGGCATATAAGTCGATGACAGTTTTTAAGACCAAAGCTGCTGATTAGTCATATACTCGCCATATACGTCGAACCTCTACTTTCATATAAAACATGTTTTTGAACTTAGCGAATAATTGCTTCCAGAAATCTGACATGAAATGCAAATTCATGAATGCAAGTCCTATTTTTCCATAAGATGCAATGTATTAATGGGAAGTAAAGTTCCCAGTCAACCTCAAAATTCACTTTTTTACTTTCTCCATACGCAGTATAGGGGGAGGTGTTGTTTTCTTAAAAAGAAATTGACTTCAAGATTTCAACAGAAATACACGTTTTGAGGTCCCCTGAATACGTTTTGAACATTTTCTCGATGATGTCTGTACATGTGAGTGATAGCTTTTTTGTGGGTACTCGAACTCAAAAACTATTTATCAGGTCAACACAAAATTTTATATTTAAGATTTTTATAAAAGTCAGAAGAACTGATTAGTTTTTGGTAAAAATTGGTCAACCAGAAGTGGGTGTTTACTCTTGTCACTTATCCGTTATTTTGAAATATTTGCTTTAATATTGGATAAATGTACTGGAATAAAAGTTGTAGGAAATTTATTTTTCTACAAACTTTGTTTGAAACATTTTCCCATATAAGAGATATCTTATATTTTTAGCTGCCACCACCATGCCACCTACCGACGACTATTGTTAACAATTGATGCTTAGTTACGCCTTAGAAACGCTCCTTTTTCTTTTCTTAATTGTTGGAACTTTGTGGATATTTCCAATATCAGAAGCCTATGGTTTGAGTTTGAGAATTTCTGTTCTTTGTAAAGTCTAAAATTCTCTCGTAGTTTCTTAAAATATTTATTATTATGTAAGCTATTTGGAATTTTTAGAAATATTACAGATATGGAGAAAGTTATGTGGTGGCCACATCAGATTTTTATCATAAATAATGCAGTTTAACAGACAATAAAAGAAAATGTAACAGCTTCATAACCTAGCATCATAAAGTGAAAAAATTCTTTTAATGACCTTCAAAACGCATAATAGCAAATGAAAACCCTGCATTAAAAAGCAATAACACTTCTTTTGGCAATTGTGCAGTTTACCTACAGCACATTTTTGCATGCGATTTTCGATCTTCTTTTGTTCGTTCCAAGGAAATGCTTAAATTTAAATTGATGAACCAATGAAATGGTATGTTGAGTACGTGATGCATGGATGTTTCTTGGGTTCTGCCACAAACATTTCCAAGCCACAAAAATTAACACTAGCATATATATTTCTTTTATTAATTAGGTTTAAAATGCGTAACAGAAAATCAAAACCTAGTGTAAGAAAGTGGTATCATTTCTTTTAATTGTTCAAAATACGTCACAAAAAATAAAAACAAAGCATTAAAGTGGTAACATTTCTTTTATTAATCGCATTCCAAATATGCGGCAGAAAATTTTACATTACCAGATGATAGCAATTCTTAGATTTATATTAAAATTTCATAATAAAAAATGAAAACCTAACAAAACAAAATAACATTTCCTTAAATTACATTCAAATACAAAGATAATAGTAAATGAAAACCTTACATACCAAAACAATGGCATTTCTTTAAATTTTAAGGTCAAGTTTCGTCATCAAAAATAGCAGCGTTGGTGGTGAAAATCAAACTGAGCTTTAAAATAATTAAGTTGAGAATTATCACATTTGTTTACTTTGAAAACTGCTAATAATGAGCATTATAAATATAATATAAAAATAATAAGTCCTTTTCTAGGGCACCAAGTTTAAACTGAACTTCAAAACTAAAAAGGAGACGGAGTTCACGTTTTTTGGCATCGCAAACGCATGATGCAAAATGCAAATGATCGGCACAAAACAATTAATGGTCATAAAAAATTTTGTCGCCAAGTGCAAATTCGCAAACCGCAATCACATGAAGTTCAAAAAGGTAGTATACTAAAAAGTAGCAATTATGAAAATTATCAAAATCAGCAGTTCTTATGACAAAATATTAACTTATTAAATCCTTATGATCAATTTTCTATCAGTATCAAAGAAGGAATAATGTAATGTGTAATGTAATGCGGTATACAGGTAGTCCCCGCTTAACACGAGTTTGCTTAACACAAAATATGCTTTAGCACAATTGACCAACTGGGGAACCTGTTCACTTTACACGAAGAATTCCCGGTTTTGCAAGGGTTGCAACACGATCCATTACATAAAAAATAAAATAAAAATGTTGCCATTAAGGCAACAAGTATATTAATTTGTATTTATTCGTCAATACTTGATTATATATAATTTGCAGTCTAAAATCAAAGTCAAAGTTAACCTAGTCATTATTTGCAATATTTACCACGAAAGAGTGAAAGACGAAAAAGAGAAACTGTACACTAAAATACACGAAATATGCTTTGGAAGATTAATTCTGATTGTAATGCCTTTTGCGAAAAAAGTACGCACGTAGTTGTAGATGTAAAACCATAAACAGTATCAAAACATAAGAAATATCATGATGATTATCAAATAGCAAGACCTAAACCCAAGGAAGTGATCCTTGAGTTATTTTATTGCCTTAAAGTCACCAATGGAAAAGGACTAGGCATCTCAATATGCATATAGTACAAAAAACAGAGAAATGGACCTGTTTACAGTTGTTTCAGTTCCTAGTGACCGATTCCTGCGTGGATTATCAAGTGAGGTAGGGGAATAAGGTAATAGTAATTTTATAAGATCGTAAAATTGTGTTTCGAAAAATCACCGTACATTCTGCATGTCTGTTAACTGATACAAGATATATACTTGTTACATTGTAAACACATTAGGCATACATGTTACAATGTACTTGAATAGCATCAGAGGCGAAAATAGATCGAGTTCAGTTGTCAATCTCATTACAGACGACACGCGACCAAAGATATCGCACAATTCACTTTCAGTAGATGTATTTACCCTAATTTCCGTAGTTGATTCAGTTTCATCCTGTCCAGAAAACCTATCTGCTGATGGCGAAGAGGAAAATCCAGCGTGGCGGAAACAATTTTCGATTGTTTTCACTGTAACTGACCTCCAAGCGGTATACAACAAATGCAAGTAATCCAAAAGAGTCACGGGCTTCATTTCCTCATTTGATTCAATACTAGATAAATATTTCTAGAGTAATAATTACCATTACTGGCATTTTAGATTTTTTATAATACCCTGGTCACATGGCTGCAATACGCTTGTTGTATTAGGCGGCAGAAAAATCAGTTTAATTGATTTCAGCTTTTCCACTTCTGGATGAGCAGGGCTGTTGTCGATAATTAAAGCTATTTTGCGCTTCTGGCATGAAAAGCGCTTGTCCAATGCCCTAACCCAGTCTGTAAAAATGTTTCACATCATCCAAGCTTTTTTATTTGCGGTGTATTCCACAGGAAGCTTCTTTACATTCTTGAAGCAGCGAGGATTCAGAAATTTACCCACAACAAACATCGGGATTTTTTCAGAACCATCTGAATTGCAAGCCACCATTACCGTAATGCGCTCGAGATTTTTTTCCACCAGAGCACTGCTCATTTTTAAAAGCTTAAGTTTTTTCTGGGAGGCAGCGAAAAAAATTCCGGTTTCGTCAGCATTAAAAATGTCCTTAGGTGCAAAGTCTGTTAATAATTTAGGCAAGGTAGAAGTTACCCACTGATGTCATATCACGGGAGATGTCTCCCGACTTGCTGGAAACACTCTTAAAAATTATCCCATTCCTCACCTTGAACCGCTCCAACCATTCAGGAGTAGACTTGAAATCAATTCCCAATTCTGATCCCAAAGCGTCAAGCCTTCGCCATCAAAACAGGACCAGAAATTGGAGCATTCTGGGCTCTTGCTTGCTTAAACCAGATGATCAGTGCCGCTTCCAAATCCTCGTGCTTTGCCGTGCGTAGACACTTCCGTTCCGGTTCAAACATGCTTCCCTCAAACACAGATGTTATTTTATCACGATTTATTATATTGTTGACAAAGTTGTGAGATGAAACTGTCTCATTTTACATTAATCTCTCGTTATCCTTAAAGTACTTGAAAATAGTTAAACGATACGATACACCTTTGGTGACACTGCTGCTGCCAACAGAAAATCAAATACAATACACTGGCAAAATGACAAGAAGTATACTAACATAATACAAAGCAGAGATATAGTACAATACTTAATAGAAATGTCCACTTGAGGAATCACAAACGATACGAAAAGAATTTGACTCGCAGGGTAATCTTCCGCAGGCTCGTCTCTGAGTCCTTTCTCGTTCTCCCTCACTCCGTCTCTCTCTCTCTCAGCTGGCTCCTCGTGGCAAGGTTGTCAGATCAGGAATCACCTAGTTCCCTGTGAATGGCGAGTAGAGCGCACTGCACTTGCGAACGGTAATTGGTTCTAGGCCCTTGCTAGTGGCAACCTCTTCTGGGCTAATGTCTGTTGCTATAAAAGAAGGAACTCTGTACATATGCGCAAAGCCAAAGTACTCGCATTTGCCAAAGTACTCGCGTTTGCCGAAGTACTCGTGTTTGCCGAAGTACTCGCGTTTGCCGAAGTACTCGCATTTGCCGAAGTACTCGCATTTGCCAGAGTACGAGCATATGCCGGGGTGCATGCGTATGCAGGGGTTGCGTCGTTTGCTGGAGTTCGTCGTTTGATAGAGTTCGAACAAAAAAACTTCTGGCGGACACGAAAAACTGATGGGGAACTCGATAAATTGTCAAAACTGGAAAATGCTGCATCTCCCCCCACTTTCGATGAGTTCACTCACTGTTTAGTTCATCAAACAAAGTCTTACTCCAGAGTTTACAGACAGCACAGCATAAGAATCCAAAAATAATCACAAAAGTTCCAAAGTACATTAACACAATATTATTACAAAGTTACAAATCAATAAGAAAATATTATTTGCCAACAGGGCAAAATTGAAAATTAATAGCAACGATTAGACGAGAACGACAAGAAAATGCCAACCCTGGCATTGACCGACAGTTATGAAAATACAAGAGAGATTTAATAATTGGACGACTGGTAAATAGATTAAGCTTGCCTCACATTGTTTAAGTAGAGCCCCATGAAATTCACAGTATAAAAAAAATATTTAAAAAATCACTGTATGGTAGTACATAGATAAACATTTTAAAGTATCCTAGCCCAATTGGGGCTGGAGTACACTAACAGTGGTAAATATTACCAACGGACATGACATGGTAAGGTTATTGACAGAATTTTCTGCCATGTGACATACATAGATGTCTGGAAACCATCTATGATGTCTGAAAAGTGACTGCAATGAGCAGTATTGTGGCAATTGGCCAAGTAGATATCAATTTATTTTACCAGATTTGCATCTGGGGGCTGGTTGCGATGATAAGAATTATCTGGCGATGACGTCGCTAATTCTCTAAGCCGGAAATTAAACTGATGGGGAACTCGATAAATTGTCAAAAATGGAAAAATGCTGCAGTTGAAAAGGGAATTTCGAACTCTTTGCAGATGTCCGTTTTGGTTCTATCACCGTTATCATACTTGTAGGAGCTGCATTTTCACTTTCAGCGGTATTGCTTTTTGCTTACGCACTTTACTAGCCATTTTTATGTGGGTCTTTTATCTTTTATAAAAATATAAAATCACAACTGAAAACGATCCCGAAAAAGAAAGAAGAACTTTGCTCACAGATTCGTTTCACATTCGCTAACCGTTCCACATGGAAATTCAGAATCAACTGAGTAGAACTGTTCTGCATAGGGGTCTAGAGACGAGAGCAAGGGAGGAGTTGAGCGTATTGAAAGACGGGGAAAGGGAAAGTACAGTACAAATAACAATCTGCACCTCCAAATCCTTCCTTTCATTCGAAGATGGTAGTTCCCAGAATTTAGTTTATTGCTGCCAAGGAAATCTCAGTAGCAACCCTCTCAACAGGGGTGCGTGAGTTTCTCCGAGGTCTACTAATGACCATGCCTATTGAAAGAGAGGGGGAAGGAGGAGGTACAGCTGTGGTTGTGAGATTATTCATACTTCTATGTTAAGAAACGAGTGGGTCGTTTCGTGTTATCCCAAGAATTTGACGGGGATTTATTTTCAGGGGACCGAAAAATTTTTTCATGTTAACCAAAATTTCTTGTTAACCATTTCGCATAAAACGAACTAATATACGTTGAAATGCATAAGCACCGGTAGGGATCGAGCCTGCATTTCGTGTTAACCGATATTTTGCATTATCCGTTTTTGTGTTAAGTGGTTTCCACTGCATATTTTAATATTACTATTATTAAAAAGTGTGCTGGTTAAATAATGAATAAATAGATATACTCTTTATAAACTTAGCTCTTTTAACACTTATTTTATTGTTAGTCTTACTGTAACAAATGAGTGAGTTTAAAAGTAAAATCAGTTTAGCTATTTTTCCTTTTCCCTCAATTTACACATTTTTCCCAGGTCCCTAGAAAAGTGTAAATAGGGGGTTTTACTGTATATTAAACCCTGCAAAGATCACATTAATAACTTACATCTCCCAAGGCCTCATAATGCTTTTGGTTGTAATCATTATCTTCTGAAACACGAAATTCATATCCTTCTTCTCCAGGTTCACCTGTGACTTTATCTAGCTTGCGTAATTTTCCTTCTGAAAAGCAAAATTTTAGTGTATTAAACAGAATATTGATTATTATAATAACATTATTTTGAAGGGTAGGGTTATATTTCAATGTTATAAAAGAGCTTTTCTTTAAAAAGTAGTTAAACATGAACAGTGGCACAGCCAAAAATTTAGTTTGGGGAGGGGGGGAAGGGCAAATACTGAGCACTTGTTTATTGACTTATCTGCAAGAACCTTCATGTAATAATAGAAGTTAATGACTGATTCTAATTTGAACAACTTCAATCCACCTTATTTACATTTGATGCTCACATACTCTATGCTTCAAAAATTTCTCTGATCAAGGTGGGGCAAATACCTGTGCCACTGAAGGTGAAAAATGATGATATTCCTGCCATTTTGGTCGAGATAGTTCAAAAGTAATTTTACTTCTTGTTAACTATTATTAATTACCTGATCATTAGTGTCAATTGCACAACAGTAAAACTGAAATTGCTGACACTGAAAAAATTGGCAATTACCCTTTACAATTCAGGTAAGCAAAACTTCAAGTAACTTTTTTCAACTGAAACTCTTCAAAAGTAAAATTATTTATGTCCATACACAAGATAGTAACATGTAATCTATATTTCATGCCAAAATCCACTAGAGCCGAGGTGTCAAACATAGTGCCTGCGAGGTAGTCTCCTCTGGCCCACATAAAGTATCCAAAATTTAATGAAAATCTAATTAAATAAATTATAATAAGTAATTCTGTTTGGACGCAAAGAATCCAGTCAAACTTGTGAGAGAAAATCTGCCTTAAAGAGATGAGCAGTAACAGAACCATAATGCTGCAGGGAGAGGGAGGGAAGGGCATTGACATGAGAGGCCCTGCTACCGTAACATTTTAGAACCTGAAGATAATTTAGTATTTCTTTTTTGTGGCCAATTTGTGAAAATACGAAATCAAGTAGCTCTGTGGATGATTAGAATAGATAAGGGTGGAATACTGTTACATTAAGCAATTTTATGCTTCAACTACGAGAAAAAGTGAAGACATTTACTTCTTTCACAGTAGCGGTTGATGAAAGCACAGACATGCATGATATCGCAGAATATATATTCAAGGTATCGACAAAGAGCTCAATGATACAGAGGAGTTTGCAGAGTCAATGCCAATGAATAACACAACTACACAGGAAAATATTTTCAAAAACATCACAAAAGCTATGGGTAACTTAGGTGTGGACTGATCAAAAGCAGTAAGTATAACAACAGACTAAGCACAGTCAATAGTAGGCCAAAGAGCAGATGTCATTTCTAAACTAAAAAAATTAAGAATATAAATCCAAACCACGAGTTCATTATATGTATTTCATTGCAGTTTTCATCAAGAAGCTCTTTGCAGAATAGTCTTAGTTATGGAACATGGAATGAACGTTCTTATTAAAACAGTCAATTTTATAAGAGGCAGATCTCTTAATAATAGTCAATTTAAGCAGCTAATTCAAGATTGTGAACATCAGAATGATTTACCTGCTACAATGAAGTGTGCTGGTTGAACGATAATCAAGAGATTTTTTTATTGGTGAAAAGAGATCAAAGAATTCGTGTAAACTAAAAATAAGACAATTATTGAGTTAAAAAGGGAAGAAAGGCTTCAAGATCTTACTTTTCTTGTTAATGTTGTGATTAATGATTAAAATACAATGATGCAACCTAATAGTAAACCAGTTTTTTTTATAACCTTTGTGGTTTTAAAACAAAACAATCTTTGGGAAAGACAAGTCTCACTTGGAAGATTAAATCAACTTCCCACATTAAATACAATTATGAAAACTTCCAATGAGTCTGCAAAAAATATGGTTAAATCTGTTGAAAATTTTCGGAATTAAGAGAAGAATGTCAAGATATATTTTTATATTTTAGAAACTGTGAGCAAAAGTTTAAAATATTCAACAATCCATTTTCCTTCAATTTTGAAAACGTGCATGTTGAACTGCAAATGGGACTAATTGACCTACAGTGTTACACAGAGTTAAAAGAAAAATTTGTCAGTTTCATTTCAAGAATTTTATAAATATTTAGGTGAACAACTTTTTCCTGTAATGAATATCAATAAACCAAAATTACATTAAAGTTAACAAATGGACATTTAAATTCAGTCTTAGAGGTAGCTACTAGTCAAACATTGCAACCAGGCATTGATAGACTGACAGCAGAAAAGCATACTCAAGTATCTGGAGCAAGACTTAATAATTAATTTTATTTTTGACAAAATTTTATTTTATAATAAATATTAAAAAGTTTTACCAACTCTAGTGTTTTAAGTATTTCTATTACTATAATCAAATTGAAGTTTTCGATGATTTTTTTAATCAGAGCAGCACTTGATAATTATTATTTATACATTTTAATTAATTTTATTATAAATTATAAATATTTTTTAAAAGTTCATTCTCATTGTGTTGTTTTTAAATTAAACTGATGAAATAATAAACCAACATTTTTAGCTTAGAATTATATTGTTGTTCACTTTAAAATTGATTAAAACAAATCAAGATAACTTGTGTATCGTATCAGATAAGAAATCTGGCCCGCGAATGGTTTTGAGTTTGACACCTCTGCACAAATGAAATCGACTTCGTAAAAGTTTGATAACACTGAAACCTGCGCATATCCGGGACAATATGTGATTATATAGTCTTTCTCTCGTTTGTGCCATATAAACGAACTTAGCGACAACTGGTGTCAACTCTGTTCAAAGGGCAGAAAAGAATTTAACAAATTCAAGCAATACTTCCTAAATTGGTCAGGTAATCAGGAGCAATAAATCGAGACATTCAATATACATTACCAAGATAATATTGTATTGCAGTGAAGTAAAATGAGATAGAACGAATTTTAAAAAAATACGTTCCAAAAAATTCCTCGGGACATCTGAACGACCAATCTAGTACACAAATTCTAGAGATAAATTCAGTGTCGTAAGTAAACTGCTTCCATGGCTCGATATTTGTACTAGTGCAACTTTGAGAACATTGACCGAACAAAGTCTATAAGATTTATTTTTTAATTTAAACGTTGTCTACAATACACTAGTATATAAAGACATTATTGAAATACGGTGGAGATCATAAAAATTTTCAAATAAACGTGTTTCCTCTAAATATAACCTGATAACAGGAAGAAAAGAATACCTTACCTTTATCAAATCCATAACCAAATCCTTTCAGATTTGGTGGAAAATTTTGATTCGTCGTACCGGTAGCCATGGCTAAACGGTTTTGTAGGAACAAACATAAAATTAATGTGAACAATTTATAATCGTTGACAGAAAAAGCCAACCGTAATGCAAAAAAACTCATAGACTACAACCTTTTGAAATGTTATAGTAATTATATTCTTTGCACAGCGGAACAAACAAACATTTGAGATTTCCTCTGAAAAAACTTGAAAATCTAATAGCGTTCATCACCGACATCCGCTCCCGCTGCAAAGTTGTGACGTTGTGATTAATGGATTTTTTATAAGCTAACTAATGTGAAAATATAAGTTTATTTTTTAACAGGACTATTAGTATAATATGCTCGCTTTAATTATACAAACATTTATACACAATGTAATTTTAAAACAACAAATAAACTTAATTTCAGAAAACCAATCGCCAGGACTGAATTTCATACAAAGAAGCGCGCTTTTTGGTAACCCTTTTGTGAGGGTGCCTCTTAAGCCGTAGAGAATATGCAATTGAAATGACAAATGTTACACATTATAATGTTTTACTAAAACTTGCTGTATCTACTATATAAAGTGCTTGTTGAGTAAAAAAATGTAATAAATAAATATAGTAATTTGCTTAAACTGCACAATAAAACTTGCAAACAAAACGATATTTTCAATGCGTGCGAGAAATATCTTTCTATTTGAAATGTTAAGTTGTCCATTATTACAATGCACTAGAATCGTTTCTTTTCTTCGCTACGCGTTTCATTTGTTTTATATTTACACGAAACTTTCCACATAAATTTTCAATCGATTATTGTCCTTGATGCGTTTCTTTCATTGTAAACTTAATGCAAATGCACTTGAAAGTCCGAGTCTAACAATGCAAAAATCTGAGATCAACAATTGAAATGTTGAAAAATCGAAAAAAATGGAATATAAACTTAAAATATGAGCAAACACAAATTAAACAACAATAGAAAGTAAGAATAACAATCTTCATTTCTTTCTACGTGAAATAGTGTAAATCTCGAGTGAAAGTCTCTATCGTAAATTATTTTAAAATGTTAACGACTAAAGGTCTACACATCGTATTCCGATAGATGTGTTAATCAAATGCAAAAACTAAAACTTTCCTGATATCGTACCCATGCTTTTTCGGGAGACGATTACCCGCTTTAAAACTGCAAGAGTTTGCGTCGAGTATACAGGCGAAAGATTTTTCGAAAACGTGCTGACCGTTCTTGATTTATTTGCGTTTATACTGGGAGGTGACGTCACTCGAGACAATCTGTTTTTATCCTTCATGCGTTTTATTGCAAGCTTAGTGCAAATGCACTTTAAGCTCGAGTCTAACAATACAATAATCCGAGATGAACAATGCCGGCTACCCTATTAACCTCCTTTTTGAAATGTCGAAAAACCGGAGAAAATTGAATATAAACTTGAAAGAATCTGCTGTGGCCACCACATGACTTTCTCCAGACCTGTAATATTTCTAAAAATTCCAAATAGGTTACATAATAATAAATATTTTAAGAAACCGAGAAATTTTTAGTCTTTACAAAGAACAGAAATATAACTCAAACAATAGCCTTCAGATATTGGATCTAACCACAGAGCTACAAGAATTAAGAAAAGAAAAGGAGCGTTACTAAAATATAACTGTGTCAATTGTTAGCAATAGTCGTCGGTAGGTGGCGTGGTGGTGGCAACTAAAAATAAAAGATATCTCTTAAACAATGAATTATATTGGAAAATATTTCAAACAATGCATTATATTGGAAAATGTTTCAAACAAAGGTCGTAGAAAATTAAATTTCCTACAACTTTTATTCCAATACAGTTTTACATATCATCATCATCATCATAGGTAGTCTGTCCGTAGACAGGTCCGTGATTATTCTTGGTTAAACCTGGTTCTCCATATACTCCTATTTTCCGCTGTCCTCTTTATATCTTGATAACTCTCTTTCCCTTTCAAATCGTCTATCAGCTGAAACCTTTTCCTACCTCTTTCCCTTTTCCCATCTAGTTTTCCTTCTAACA
The DNA here is from genome assembly GCA_028673005.1 of Tanypteryx hageni. Taxonomy (NCBI): domain Eukaryota; kingdom Metazoa; phylum Arthropoda; class Insecta; order Odonata; family Petaluridae; genus Tanypteryx; species Tanypteryx hageni. Next base: position 180,688,354 of record CM054115.1, on the reverse strand, counting down.
CGTCTTTAATCATACTCTCTCTCCTCAGGTAATGTCCAACCCAGTTAGCCTTCCTCTTTCTGATAGTCTGTATAATCATTCGCTTCTCTCCTATTCTTCGTAGCACTTCATCGTTTTTCATCCTATCTGTCCATTTTATCTTCAGCATTCTCCTCCAAGTCCACATTTCAAAGCTTTCCAAGTATTTGATGTCATTTTTCCTTAGCGTCCATGTTTCAGCCCCATACAATGCTATACTCCATACGTAGCATTTTATCAACTTCTTGCGGATATCTTCCCTTATATTCCCTGTAAGTAGTTGTTTCTTTCTCCTGAAAGCCGCTTTTGCTTTTCCTATTCTAGTTTTGATCTCATCCGTACATTTTGCCTCTCGTGTTATGATACTTCCAAGGTATTTATATTCTGAAACTTGTTCTAATGGCTTTCCCCCAATAGTTATGTTCAGATTCTCTTCTTTACCCGATATTCGAATAACCTTGGATTTTTCTGTATTTATTTCCATACCGTATTTTCTACCTGTTATCACTAGTCTATTTATCATTTTTTGTAGCTCCTCTTCCTTTCTTGCTAGAAGTACTTGATCATCTGCGTATTTTACTGTTCTTATAATCCTTCCTCCAATTTTGAAATCCCCTGTGCCTTCTAAAGCTTCTTGCATTAGACTTTCTCCATATATATTGAATAGGGTTGGCGATAGGCAGCAGCCTTGTCTTACTCCTCTACCGATATTTATTCCGCAGGTGTCCACATTCTCAAACCTGACCTTTACAACTTGATTCTCATATAGATTCCTAATCAGTCTCCTGTCTTTCCAGTCTACACCTATATCCTTTAATATCTTCATCAACTTTACCCAATTTACTCTATCAAAGGCCTTCTGCCAGTCTACGAAACATGCGCAGATATCTTGACTGTATTCTATTGCCCTTTCTGATATGATTCTAACTACTCCTATAGCATCTCTAGTTCCTCGTCCTTTTCTGAAGCCGAATTGATCTTCCCCTATTATTTCTTCTGCCTTTTTCTCCAGCCTTTTATTAAGAATCCTCATGATGATCTTCGATGTGTGTGACAGAAGGCTTATAGTTCTGTAATCTTTACACTGCATTGCCTTTGGCTTCTTCTTTAGAGGGATCATTGTTACTTCTAGGAAATCCTGAGGCCACTCTCCCGTGTCGTAAATCTTATTAATTAATTTCGTGATCACTTTTAGTCCTTCTGATCCTATGACTTTAAGTATCTCAGCCGGTATTCCATCGCTGCCCGTGGCTTTCCCCTTCTTAAGTTCCACTATCGCTTTTTCTACTTCGCTCTCCATAATACTTGGTCCTAAGTTGTCTTCTTCAATGTTTTCCTCATTTTCCAGTTCTATTTTTGCCGCTCCTGTCTGTTTGCTGTATAATTCCTTAATGTATTCTTCCCATACCTGTGCTACATCCTTTGTTTCTGAGACTATCTTCCCATCCGTATTCATAATTCCTTTACCACAAATTCCATTAGACTTCTTATCTTCTAATTCCAGTGCCTTAGCGTACATCATATCGTACCGTCCTAATTTCTCCATTTGTTCTATTTCATCACATTTTCCTTTTAGCCAATTTTCTCTAGCTTTATCTGTTACCCTTCTCAACTCATTGTTTATACGCCTATAGTTGGCTCTACCTTCTTCACTGTTAACGTTTTTCCATTTTCGTCTCTCATCCATTTTCTCCAGCATTTCCTTCGTGATCCATGGTTTTCTGATTTTCTTCTCTTGTTTTCCAATCTCTTTATCCAAGGTATCCTTGATACTGGTTTTAATTTCATCCCATTCTATATCGACGGTCTTCGGTTTGTTTTCCAACTTTCTTAGGTTATCTTCCAACTTCATGCTGACTACATCCTGCCTTTCTTTCAGTTTTTCTAGGTCCCAGGTCTGTCTTTCTCTTCTCGTTTTTCTTATTTGTTTGAGCTTTGTACTCACGTCAAGTATTAGAAGGCTGTGATCTGAATCAATGTCTGCTCCTTGCAATGCCTTGGCGTTCTTTATGCTGTTCCTAAATCTTTGTTTTACAAGGATGTAATCTATTTGGCATCTCATTCTATCTCCTGGGCTTTTCCATGTGTATAACCTTCGTTTATGGTTTTTGAACCATGTATTAGTCACTACAAGGTCATTATTGATGCAGAATTCTACGAGTTTCTCCCCTCCTCGATTTCTCTTCCCAAGTCCGTATTGCCCGACAACATTTTCTTCCTGTCCTCCGACTATGCTGTTCCAATCTCCCATTATTATGCAGTTTACCTTTCCTCTTCCGTCTTCTTCGTAAATTTCATTAATTTGCTCATAGATCTCATCTATTTCTTCATCGTCATGAGCTGACGTTGGCATATATACCTGGATTATCAGCATGTCCACTGGGACTGCTTTTAGCTTTATTGCCATCAGTCTATCGTTCGTTGCTATTATCTTTGTCACGCTTTTCATCATATCTTTCCTAAGTACCAGAGCTACTCCCCTTTCCCCACTATTTCCTCCAGAATAAACTACCGTGAATTCTTCCGAGTCGAACTGTCCTTCTCCCTCCCATCTAGTTTCGCTTAGCCCTATAATGTCAACTCTATTTCTTCTCATTTCTTCTTTCAAGTTCTCTAGCTTTCCTGCCTTTCTCATAGTTCTTACGTTCCAAGTCCCTATTCGTAATTTACTTTCGACAAATGTTTTCCTCAAGGCAGTCCCCGCCCGGAGATCCGATTGGGGGACTATTTTACCTCCGGATTGTTTTACCTCGAGAGAACTCATTTTGTCCAACCATATAATCTTTACTAGGGATTGTAATGTGGTAGTTTCCCTCTCGCTTTCCACATCGCAGTACTGTAGCCGTTCAAAATCGTCCTGATCACGCCTACAGCTCTATTGGATATAGACCCAACCAACATCATTTGTTTTCGGCTCTATACCATACTGACAGTACTGCTGCCTACTGCCAGGCACTGATGATAGTTTTTTTTTTTTTATAAATAAAACCTCCATTCGAGGGGTTTGAACCCCCGAACTTTGCAATAGAAAGCCGACACGCTAACCACTACACCACCAGTTTTACATATATCAAATATTAAAGCAAATATTTCAAAATAACGGATGTGGCAAGAGTAAACACCTACTTCCTGTCGACCGATTTATACCAAAAACTAATCAGTTCTTCTGACTTTTATAAAAATGTTAAATATAAAATTTCGCGTTGACCTGATTAATAGTTTTTGAGTTAGAGCAACCACAAAAAGCTATCACACACGCACACACACCGGCATCATCGACAACATGGTCAAAACGTGTATTTCCGTTGAAATCTGTCGATTTTTTTCATGAAAACAATACTTTCCCCTATACTACGTATGGAGAAAGTAAAAAATGGTCAAAACGTGTTCAGGGGACCTCAAAACGTGTATTTCCGTTGAAATCTCGAAATCGATTTTCTCATGGAAACAATACTTTCCCCTATACTACGTATGAAGAAAGTAAAAATAGAAAATTGCATTTGTACATAGCCCTCCAAAGGTATAAAACCGTCCGTGCATGATTACACTTATGCACGTGGTTTTAGATGAATTTGCGCGTGCAAGCATACGCGCAGCGCCCTATCTTCCCCTCATCTTTATAAGCGCCGCCATACTCTCCTCCCACGCTCAAACCGTCCCCCAAAGAGATTCATTTTCCTCGTCGTACAGAATTCCTCATTCCAATCGAATTCCGTCGGACAATGTCGCTCGCTCAGAGATGGAGTTGCAGCAGTTATTTTCGTTTGATTGGAGTTTTGCCCCGGATGGCTATCCAGATGACCCCATGACGCATTCGACCATCGGAAGGGGGTTAACGCCCTCGGACACAAAGCGAGTCCTTTAAAACATCATATGTCCCCTACATTCCTCCTTATCACTTCCTCCCTCCATCTGCTGTCCTCCCTCCCTCCCTCTGCTCTCCTTCCTCCCTCTTAAGTGATCCATCCGTCGCTTTGTAATAAAGAGGCAGTAGTGCGGTGATTAGCCTTGCATTGTTGCGACGATGATTATTGCGATTTGTTTATCATTAAATTCCATAATTTGTTTTTCCGAAAAGGGATTCGTAAACTTATAAGTATCAAAATGTTATTTATAACATTTATTTGATAGAAAGATTTGGAAATCTAAAATCGATTTAGAACTGACAAAATACGCTAGTGAGACTGAAAATTGCAAGCATTTGTCGAAAGCAATATTTTTTTGCGATCTAGAGGAAAATGACGGCGATGAATAATATCGAACCTCTTTTCATCACGTGGCATAGATTTCTGAAACCTGTAATTTTTTCCTAAGCTTTCACACTTTGTAAAACATTGAAAAGAATCTCATTATGGTAACGACTATATCGTTTTTGCAATGGCCACTTAAGAATAAACTCATTCGCAATCAATTAGAGTGAATTTTACTTAAACAAAGGACTAGATAACTAGATAAATGCAATGTTTCCACTCAAGACCGGAAAAAATATTTACAAAGAAAGCTAGAAAAACTACGCTGAGTGAGCTGGTTGAATCGAACTAAAGGGAAAACTAACAAACATACGTATCTGTCCCCTCGTTATTCTTTTTTTCTATTTGTATTGATGCACTTTAAAGATTTCCACGTTTCAAGGCTCACCAGCTCTCTTTATCTTTTCCTTAACCCACCCTTACTGGCTTCCATAGGTTATTCCAAAATAAGAACAATTCGAACGTATTTTCCAGATCCTGTCTTGAGAGTTATCACTCGTTCAGAGAACAACGTCTCTTTAAACTTATTCTATTAATCATCCCTTTAGTTGTGCATTCATCTCCAACTATAACTATACCTAAATATCTATAATGGTGTCATCGTTCCAGCCCTCATTCATGGATCTTTCTTAGTAAGCTAATTTGAAACCACACAACTTTCTTTTCATTCATCTTAATATTGCTTTATGGTGATTATTATAGAAAGATTAGAATGATGTTTTACGTAGGATGGCAACCGTTCAAAACAATAAAAAGGAAAATATACCGATATGTCCCTGTCGAGAGAATTAAAAAAATAATTCTGAATTTCGTTTTGGTGTAATTTCGGATACAATATAAAAAATGGACAGCGATCACTTTTGACAAGAGTAAACGCCCACTTCCGGTCAACTGATTTTACCAAAAACTAATCAGTTCTTGTGACTTTCCATTAAAATCTCGAAGTAGATTTTTTTCATGAATACTATACTTTTCGCTATACTACGTATATGGAGAAAGTAAAAATCTGATGTGGTTACCACATAACTTTCTCCATATAAGTAATATTTCTAAAAATTCCAAATAGCTTACATAATAATAAATATTTTAAGAAACTACGAGAGAATTTTAGACTTTACAAAGAACAGAAATTCTCAAACTCAAACCATAGGCTTCTGATATTGGAAATATCCACAAAGTTCCAACAATTAAGAAAAGAAAAAGGAGCGTTTCTAAGGCGTAACTAAGCATCAATTGTTAACAATAGTCGTCGGTAGGTGGCATGGTGGTGGCAGCAAAAATATAAGATATCTCTTATATGGGAAAATGTTTCAAACAAAGTTTGTAGAAAAATAAATTTCCTACAACTTTTATTCCAGTACATTTATCCAATATTAAAGCAAATATTTCAAAATAACGGATAAGTGACAAGAGTAAACACCCACTTCTGGTCGAACAATTTTTACCAAAAACTAATGTGTTTGTGACTTTCATAAACATGATAAATATAAAATTTTGCACTGACCTGACTAAGAGTTTTCGAGTTATAGCACCCACAAAAAAGCTATCACATACACACACAGATATGTCGATTTTTTTCATGAATACAATACTTTCCCTTATATTACATATATGGAGAAATTAAAAATCATAAATTAATAATACAATGTAATTTATTTGTATTTTTTACTTATTTACTGTATTTGTATCCATTTTGTATTCACACAGACATAAGATAAGTGCATTAATTTATTGCATTAAAAACTTTATCTGCCACTCATGAACTGAATGTAGTAAGATGGCCCCACATGCACTCAAATAGACACACACCCAGCTATCCCTGTGCCATTACAATAAGCATTCTACATTGTATAGAGTTCAGTGCCTGTGACGTTTGGTATTTACTTCACTACTTTGTTGTTGGCAGTTTGGTATTTGTTTCTATTTGACTTCAAGGTAAGTAATTTTATCATATCGTATCTTTTATTATTAATTTGGACAAAAAATCATGGACTGTAGCATGAATATTATGTTATTATGAAGTGTAGAGTTATCGTTTGTCTAATATATATAGGAATAAAATCAGTCTTCGACTACCTGTTACTTTTTTGCAACAAATCTTATTAGTACTTACAATTAGTAAAGATTTATGGTAAAAAATATGTAATTTGGTTGTGAAATCAGATATTTTTCTATATTTAGATTTCGAGTAATAATAAAATGTTACAATTTTTAAGTACACTGGTATTATTACACAAATTTACATTATTTATTCCCAGAACTATGAAATGACAACAGATGTTATTTGACGTTTTCAAGAAGAAGTTCAAAGTGGAAAATGAGAGATCAAAACCAGAAGCATCAGAACCAGATGCACATTCATCGACATCCTCTTCTGTAACTGAAAACACAATTCTTGAATCCAATAATACTTCTACACTATCTATGTCATCATGTGTGTCATCAACCTCTGAAAGCGTGTCCCATTTTCCAGACTGTGAACCAGAAACAAATTTACCAGATTGTTGGACTTTAAATCAATACAATGTGTATAAACAAAAATATGATGCACTTATCGTGGAAAATAAAAAATTGGGTTGCATGATTTGTCAAAAGTATGATAAGGCAAATATTCTAGACCAGGGGTCAGCAACCTTTTCTGCATAGTGGGCCACATTTGCAGTTGTGAATGCTTTGGAGGGCCGCATTGGGAGTCAAGAAAGCCTTGGCGGGCCGGATGAGCGAATAAATCAAAAGTTTTCTAGAGATTCTGAGATTTTATATGAACTAAATCAAGTCTACATAATTTACTAGCGTTAAAACTTCACCCGAAAAGGCTTTGAGACCATAATTTTACTCAAAAAATATAAAATTGCCCATGGGAAATTTTCCTGATCACCTTTTATTACAGCTTTGCGGGCCGCATAAAGCGTTCTTGAGGGCTGCACATGGCCTGCGGGCCATAGGTTGCCGACCCCTGTTCTAGACAAAAAACATGGATTACACTTATCTAAAGAATGGAAGAATTGTTTGGTTGAGCCATCAGGAGCAGCCAAATCCATTCAGCAGGCCTCTTTGCAGAAAAAAATTAGTAAACATTTTAATTCAGACTCACATAAAGAAGTGGATATGATGGAGAAAGCAAAAAAGAAATAGACCTCTTTCTGACATGGAAGAAGTTGTTTTGCAAATAAAAAATGGATTGGATGTGGGGATTGGGTTACATTCACGATACTCTGCAACTTGTAAATCATATTGCCCAAGAAATGAAAGATAATATAGTGAAAAAAATAATTAACAACAATTCAAAAATTTGTATTATCATTGATGAGGCATCAACAATTTCACAGAAATCTGTATTAGTAATTTTGTTGAAATTTCAATATGGAAATGGAACATGATTTTTTGGAATTAGTGGAATTAGAAAAGCAAACAGCATCGGACATGTGCAATGCTTTAATATCGACTCTATAATAAAGTAGGGTATAGATTTTTCAGGTTAAAAAAAAATTTCAGTCGGAGAGTAAATTTCAGGTTTTATTATTGTTCTCCTTTTCATTTGGGTTAAAATCGGATATAAATAAGTTACAGATTTTTTGAGGTTTTAAAAAAGTTCAATCTTGGATAATTTTTGAGTTTTATTATTTTGTAATTCAGACAAAATTATTTTTAAATTAAAATCATGGTTAAAAATTTTAAAGTTTAATCAACAATCAAAATTTTTTACTATACCTTAAGTATGGTTTAGAGCGTAATATCTTGTTTTAAATGCCTCCAGGTGGAGAGGAACACCTCACAGGCTGCACAAACATCTGGCTTCCCATTCAACTTCTTTTGAAAACACAAGATATTAGTGAAATAATTTTTCTTTCGTATCGTTTTCAACTAACAGACACTTGGACTCTTTTTTTCTTATCCTATCAAAGATCTAACATTGACTAGCTAAGGTGAGGTCCTTGAATACTCATGGTGTGAGCAAACCAACGAGATTCAGATTGTGTTACAAAATAAGCTTACGAATAAATTGTTTACAAAGAGAATAAACAGACTGGTCATGAACATCTCAGACTGCACTCAAGTGTTGAGGTGCCTACAAGTGCCAGAATATAAATTCTGCAAGCAAATATAAAAGAAATTTGTTAAAGAAAACTAATAATTTCGAGTTTTTCGGGTTTTACCTGAAATTTAAAAAAGGCAATCGGAGGGTAAAAGTCCGGTAAAAATCGGGTAAAACCCAAAAAATCCATACCCTATATATAAGCAGAGTTTTAACAAAGATTATCTGAATAAAAATTTGATTGGGTTTTGTTCAGATGGGGTGCTTGGGCAAAAATCTGGAGTCAGTACTAGGATAAACAAAAATTTTGAGGTAACACTGGCTGGTAAGAATGTAATTGAAGAAAAATCTCTGACTTGAGACCATGCTACCGTGATTTCCTTCACTGTTTGCTCCCTCTCAAGTCTTTGGCCACGATGATAGTTACTTGGTAACCGAAATAGTATCGCCATTTTTATCCGGTTTTTAATATAGCCTTTCTTATTTTTATCCGGGGTATTGACATTTTTATCTGGTCCTTCTTATTTTTTATCCGGGGTATTCAGTTTTACTATTATTGACTGGCATCGGAGATTTTTCTTCAATTACAGTACTAGGATAATTCAAGATTTTCCTAATATAATTATTTGGCATTGCCTAAATCACCGGTTACAACTTGTATTAGACCATCCAATAAGTAATATTAACCAAATTAACCACTTTAAGACATTTTTGGACAA